>JADRCD010188677.1:4714-34504 GCA_019843815.1 Montemys delectorum | reverse complement strand
TTTTTTTTTTTCTTTTTTCGAGACAGGGTTTCTCTGTATAGACCTGGCTGTCCTGGAACTCACTCTGTAGACCAGGCTGGTCTCAAAATAATCTGCCTGCCTCTGCCTCCCAAGTGCTGGGATTAAAGGCATGCGCCAGCGATTCAAGTTCTTTAATTCAGGTAAAAGAATAAGAAATACAGAGTAAGGGAGAAAGCTGAGGGAAGACCAGGGGAAAGACCTCCAGTGAGAATATTCTGGGTATATAAAGAAGCTCAATATAGCTGTAGAGGACTGGATGGGGGAGGGGTGAATGAGAGAGGAGATTCCAGAAGGAACAAGATAGGCCATACATAACCAGGTCGTATATGAGTGAGGAAGTAGGAAAGTTAGTTTGGGGGCTAATAGTAACACAGGAAAACTTAGGGAAATAAAAGGCTGAATAAAAGAGAAAGGGAAGGAGGAAACTTTAGAGCTTGATAGGCCAGGATCTAAAAAGCACAGCATCGGGGCTGGGAAGACAGCGCACTTACCTCAGAAGCATTAGGACCTAAGTTCAAATCCTCAGACACATGTAAAACTAAGTATAGTAGTACACATCTAGATACATCTGCATCCCAGCAGTGCTATAGCAAGATGGGAAGCAGAGACAGGAATTGCTGAGAAGTTCATGGGCAGCTTAGCCTGAGTATACAGTGGAAATAGACCATGTGTCAAACAAGGTAGAAGGCAAGGACTGGCACCTGAGACTATCCTCAGACCTACACACACACACACACACACACACACACACACACACACACACGTACACGCACACACTCACACACACACACACACACACACACACACACAGAGAGAGAGAGAGAGAGAGAGAGAGAGAGAGAGAGATTTTCGGGAAAACAGCATCTTACTTCTTACCTTTGCGTACTTAAGGGGAGCAGCTTCTCTTCTTTAAGGAACTTGGACTTCTGTGATGTTTTATAGAACTGCTGTTTCCCAAAGTTTAAGCCCCCACATATGAGCTGCATCACATTCTGAATCTATAATATGAAGATTATACTCTGCCTAATTGTCTCCATCCTTTTGAGAGCCAAGAATGAAGTGCACTTTCCCATAGTGGAAGTGTTAGATGATGGACTGAAGTATGTGTGGTCTAGGGACTGGGAAACATTTCACTATCTGCCTCTGGCAAAGTAAGACAGAAGAATAAAAACTGAATATTAAACTAATCTCTGTCAGGTGTTGCCTTTGCCAGGGCCAAACCCTCACTCATGTTCAGGGCTCGACCGATTCTTCCCTTGTAGACTGTAATCTCCATAGAGTCTCCACCTCACTACAAGACAGAGTGCTTGAATTTTGAGTGCTTCTGAGTTTCAAAGTTCTTCTAACCTCTCCTTCCTGTCCTGGCCTCGTTTCAGCCACTTATGTGCAATTGGTATTCAAGAACAAACCTGGTGTTTTGACCCCAGAGCACCTAGTTCCCATAAGGGGCATTGACCTAACTGGGCACAAGATAGCCAAATAACCAGATGGCACTCTTCTATCATGACCTCTTCTCCTCCTTCCTTCACCTCCTCTTTTCTCCCAACTGAACATCCAAATTATTGGCTTTAACCTCATAAAAGCATACACAGAAGCTTCAAGGCAGAACCTTTGTTTCTGAGAGGGAGAGACTTAAATGTCCCCCGTGGATGTGCGGAAGTCTGGGGCTGTTCATTACCTCCCACTCACACCACGGAATTATAGTTTGCACAGCTGTGGAGCCAGCTGCCCTGCTTTTACTCCAGATCTGGACTGCACTGCCTTGCAGCGGGAGCCTTGTTACAGACTGATGGCAAAGCTGGCTGTATCCAGCAAAGCCACTTCTTCCATAGGAAAATGGCTTCTGACAGCAGTTTTGGTTAGACCTGAGTTGCTCTGCGTGTAAAACAGCAGTGCTAGGAACAATTTCTCATTGTTAAAGCTGTTCAACAGAAACAGAATGGGCAGAAAGAAAAGTGGGAGTGGCTGGGGCCTTATTTATTTTATTTGGGGTTGTACTCTTCCAAGGCTCTTTCCCTCAATGTTTGGATTTCATTCATAAAACTAGTAAATATTTTCAACAAATTGCCTAGGGTCAAAGCTAGGGTAAATGATACAGACCACACTAAAATCTGATCTATCAGGTATTCCCTACTGTAGACATCTAATCATTCCACATCATTTCATGAATTTATTTAGCAATATTTGATATTGAAGACATTTAATAATAGAAGACAGTTAATAGTTTTGAAGAACTTAGGTATTCAGTATGTTCTTCGAATTGTGCAAGATTTCTCAATGACTGCGTCTTTTTTTTCCCAAGTGCTAAAATGCCCAACTTAGTTTTCCTTTTCCCCTCTCATGGAAAGAGCTTGCAGTACATATGCAATAGTAAATCATTAATGCGGTTTGTGAAGTTTAGCCAAAGGTGTCCCCTGGACTCCACATTCCTCTCAGCTCTCACCACAAAACCTGCTGTGCAAACATCCCTGCCAGCAGTGGCTATAAAGGATGCTTGCTTGGCCCTTCTGATGGTCTGAAGAGTCTTTGTTCTTCAAGTTTGACTCCCGTATTTACATCTAAATGTCAACTGGTACATTTTCCAGGTACCTTGGGAACACTTCAGTTTCTAGAAACAAAAGATCTGTTTGTATTTTTCTTGTTCATCAAATATCTGAATGCAAACATGTCCTCTTTGGTTGATGGAATGGCAGCTAAATAAATGGAGTGTGCATTAAATCTAAGACCAGCTGGGGCATCTATAAAAAATAATATCAGGTCAGGTCAAAGGATGCTCAAATCAGAGCTAAGTCCCTCCACGGGTCCCTGGGTTATTACTCACAGAATGTGATCTGTCTGAACAAATTCTGTTGTAAAGCTGCCTCATAAAAAAGCATTGGATCTGTAGAGGACTTTCCTGCCTGATTACAAGAGCAACCTGGCAGAGTTATAGCCACCAGGATCTATGTCCTAGAGCCTGCCTGAGCCCACTTACTGAACCAATGAAGCGGAAATACTGAGACAGAATGGAATGCTGACTGCCGTTAGCCAGCACTGACAGGTCTGACACAGCCACTCTATCAGGTACAATTTTAGTTCTCCTTTACTGCTAACTTCATTTATAATAGGTGGCATGCCCTAACATAGCAATAAACAAACTCTACACAGATAGGAATATGTGGTCAGTATCCCACTAGATTATTTGTGCACGCTTGTCCATGATTTGTTTTAAAATGTTAGTTGGTGATTTCACTCAAATCCAGCAATTGTCATTCTTGGTTAACATCTTTGGTGTCAGATTGCTGAAGGAAAACCAGGACTAGCAATTAAACCACATTGTTCATTAGTGTTAATAAACAATATGCTGGGGCGAGAGGTCCAACTTTGAAAGATGATCCAATCTGAGGACATTATTGCTTTCTTGCTGAGTGCAATCCCCCACAGTGTCGAAGTTGGGGTACTGGTTTTGAAAAGAAATCACATAGGTTATTATAAGGAATAGAAAGAGACAAAGCAAAGAAAAAGTACTAGTAGTCAAGGGAAAGTTTTCTTCACCTGGAACTATGGAAAAAGAAGCCATGAACAGGTGATAGAATATTGATCGGCAATCCTGCATTCATGGCAACCAAACAAAGACATTCAATAACACCAGGCTGTAGTAAGGCTGCTGCAATATTCTTTCTGGTCTCTGGTTCCTAGATCACTTTTTTTTCCATCAGCCTCTGCAAAGAGCAAATATAGCACAGTAATCACATTGAAGTAGAGCTTCAAGTGCATTAGAGAGTCTTTGCTAAATTCTAGCTGATCTAGTTTCTTTCATACTCCATCTTTGGTGTCTTATTTGAGTCACGCCTCCATGAAATGTTCATCTTCTCCATAAATCCAGTGTCTGCAAATCTGTTGCTGGGGGTCTAGCTATTTTATCTCCAACAGCAGAGCACTTGGGTTATGGTAACGTCCCTATCCCATCCCTGTTGTTGCTTCATTCCAGAATAAGATGCCTTGCTGTGGTGAAAGTCTACAGTTGGTGTGGCCAAGACAGATGCATACAGCAGGCTAGTGCATAAAAGACCCAACATCTGGTCTTCCTCATGGAGTAGGGCTCCCACTGGCTTGTAGCATGTCATCATATAGAAGGATAAAAGGACCTAGGTACTCTTAGTTCATTCAGGAGCTGCTGTAGTCAGTCAACGGTGACCAATAATCTAACGGACCACCTGATGACAGAGGAAAGTGTCACAGTACAGAAAACAGTGGATTTGTATCACAGACATGACTTTGAATTCTGTCACTACTGGACAATCTGGGAGCAAGATTGCTATCTTTTTTTAATTTCAGCTTGCTTACCTATAAAATGTACACACACATACATGTGCACACATATGTGCGTGCACACACACACACACACACACACACATTGTTAGATTGCCTAAAAAGAAGCTAAGGTGAGGAAGCAACTCAATAGGTACTCAGTCAGCACCTTCCACATGAATCCAGGAAGAAATAGATTCGGTTCATCTTAGTAACATAAAACCCTGATGTTGTGTCTTAGTGACAGATACTAACTAGTCTAGCAAAAGACTGCATAAAAACTTGGACACTGTTTTAGCAAAAGGAAAGATGACTTATCTTTATTCTGACATTTCATTAAATAATCATCTATTTAATATATTTAATAGTGTTTCACCTCTATCAACAATGTAATCCAGAGGTAGATTCAACACCCAAAAAAGAGGCATTAGTTTCTGAGAGAAGGGACCATATCTGTCTTCTTCTGCTTTAAATGCTTGTGGCTATGAAGAAGCTCTTACTGTAATAGACACTCAGAAGTATTTGCCAAGTGAAGAGGAGAGCCACATTTAAGTGGTAACCACTCTGTCCTTCAAATGGACTGTTGGATTTCTCTTCATCATCTGGTAGCGAGCATCTCCAATGATCCAGCCCTAATCCCCGCCCCGACAGTGTCTAATGCAGAAGCTGTAGAGCAAGGAGACAAGCCTATGCCCTTCAAGCTACCTACCAGCTAGTCAGGCCTCTATAGGGTGATGTCCCAACTTCTTCCACTCCTCTCTTCCTTGAGGAAGGATTCACAAAGCTGATGCTCTCTTCATCATTTGTATTTCAGTCCTGAAATATGGAAAAGACAATGCTTATTATTTCTTTTATTTGACAGTTGCCACATTCCTTGGCAATGGTGTCATTAATTTGTCACTATCTAAGTAATTTCTTAGATAGGAGGATGTCCTTCCACCTCCCCAACCCTGCATTCTAGTCAAGTACCCTACAGTTGAGCTACATCAGTAACCCTCTTTTAGTTTGTATTCTGAGATGGTGTCTGGATCTAGGTTGCTCAAGATGTCCTTAAGTTCCTGCTGTAGGCCTGGAAGGCTTGGATCTTATGATCATCATGCATCATGAGCAGCTAGAATAGCAGGGCTACACCACCGAGCCTGGCTGTAAGGAGAATTTTGCAAAGCACACAAGGTGTTCCATCTTCTGGACTTTAGAGATAACAATACATTTGATGCTGTCCATTTCAAAAATTCGAAAGAAAAGCTGAAGCAGGTATTATGAAATAACCATAATGTGCTTCTATTTGATGTCTCAGTGTTTTCTTCTCTGTTTGCATTGAAATTAATATATCATGTGAAAGCCATACTTATTTATAAAATACGCCATATTGAAATCTGGATTATGCTCTGTGTTTGGGGCCATCCTTGCTTTTCCATATGCTTGAACCAAGCAGAACACAAACCAAGCAGAAAATTGTTTGATTCTGTTATAAGACTCAGGCTCCTTCCAGTCAAGTAAGAAAATCATTTAAATATTGAAAGAACTGAACTAGAAGAAAGATTAAAGATTAACTATTCAATCAACACATCTCAGAAGTGAAAAATTATGACTTTGGGAGCTTGGTGGTCCCTACAGAAGAAAACAGACAGTGACTAGAGGATTTCATAGAATCTACACTTTAATGCACCTCGGTCCCCAGCACTGTGATGGTGCAGTCTCGGATAAGTTTCCACAGTTTCCATTCATATGTCATCCTGACCCCACAATCAGTGGTAGCTTGAACTTGGCCTTGAAGAGAGTGTGTCTGCTGTGTGGATGAGCACATGGTCTGTGAATTAGAGAACTAGTTTAACTGATGTTAAACATCTCTTAGTCCAGCACCCTTTAGTTCACAGCATTGATGTCAACATTCAGTAGACACAGTAAGAATTGTTGAACTACACCTGCATGAAGTTCAGATGCTATCACTTGTTTTCTTGTGTTACTAAAAATGTTGAAGGATCCAGCTTTGCTTGGCTAATTTAATTTGGCAACTTGGCCTTCCAAGGCTTGTCCTAAAAGGATGCCAATAGGTAACTTTGTTATTACCTTTTTATTGTTTTAAGCTGAAACTCAGTGTGGCTAGGGTGCTGTCTTGTAAGTATATCTAGTGAAAATATCCTTCCACCTTTAAAATAGATATATCACGTTTGCCATGGACACTTTGGAGCTATTTTTATAGAAACTATTTTATAATCTTACCTTGTATTTTGGATACTTACCAAGGGAGACATGGATTGCTTCTAGCAGTCTGTTCAGTAGTAGGATTAAGGTAGTCAGCATTCCAGTGTGTTATGCAATATTGCCACAGTCACTGGCCGATGCCATGGTAAGGAAATACATTAACTCTGCTTGGAATGCACTATCAGTCGAGTGCAAGTTGAGTCATCTGCCATGTGTCCATACCAGCTTTGCAAGCTGGAAAGCTGCATCTTGAAGCAAGAAGTCAAGAGCTCTTTAGAATTCATCCAGCCTGTCTACTTTTGGCTTAGTCGTGTTGGAATTTTTGAAACATCGTCATAGTAGGCCTCCGTGAAGGATTCTCTGTGGATTATGTTTCAATTTCTGACAGTTCCATGAGTTCTTAAGCAATGCAGAGATATACTTGGCTTGCTTTCTTGTTTTGTGAATAGTTGCTAACTTGTAGTAAATGCAGCTGCAGATAAAACAGAGGCCTTAGTTAGGTGCTTGACTTGCTGCATGCAGATCAGAACAACCTCTTTTCTGTTCTTTGCTTCCTTTCAAAGCATGATTCAATGAAAACCATAAAGAGTTAATGTGCAAACACTGAAAATCAGAGCAGAGGGTCCTAGCTATGTGCAAGAGCTTTATGAGGTATACCAGAAAGCAAAGTTTGCTTTTCTTACATGTGTTAAAATTTTCCTGGTCAGTCCCAGGAATTTGGATAGATGGGGAAAATTGCATGAATAGATTCAGGACATTGTCTAAGGGTGGGGAATTTAGTGAAAAATAGTAAGACAAGACTGATACATACCAACAAAACCTGCTTGTATTACTTAAACCTGACTCAGCTGAATTAATGTGCCAAGTGGAAAGTTTTAGTAGCATTGACCCTAAATATTATTGCACAGTTATTCTGGGATCATTTTTTGATATAAAAAATGAGACTTGTGATACAAAGTGGTTGACTAAGGGTTTGATTTACATGCATATGGCTTTCGGTTTGAGCTCCAACACCAGGGAGAAAGCAAAAGGAGACCTGGCAGCTGTGTGACATTTGAGAACTAGAATTGCTTGCTTTGGGGCAGTTTTGTAATGACTGTGTGTTTAGTGCTGTCTGTTTCTTTGGGGATTATGCTAGAATATATAAGTTAGAATACCAGCAAATTCATTTTAGGGAACAGATCCTGGGAAGAATGATTACCACCATCAAAGTCCCATGGGGAAGCAGACCTTGGGAAGAGTCCATTGTGATGAGGATTAGATTAGATTTTATTTAATTAAAATCATGTATTAAGATAGGGAATGGTTTCTTCTCCTTCTCCTCCTCCTCCTCTTCCTCCTCCTCCTCCTTCTCCTCATTTCTTCTTCTTCCTCCTCTTCCTCTTCTTCTTCCTCTTCTTCTTCTTCTCTTCTTCTTCTTCTTCTTCTTCTTCTTCTTCTTCTTCTTCTTCTTCTTCTTCTTCTTCTTCTTCTTCTTCTTTTCTCTCTCTCTCTCTCTCTCTCTCTCTCTCTCTCTCTCTCTCTCTCTCAGAAAGAGTTCCACTCTTGGTTAGATTCATCTAGACAACTCACTACATATTCTAGCCCACCTGCAGCCTACACTAACATGAGACCTACAGTTAGTTGATGAAGCCCTCTGTGCCTTACTTTTCCTGGGTAGAGTTGGGGTAGTAATCAATCCTGTGTTTGTCATTAGGATCAGAAAAGGCAGTCTGCTTAATGATCTTGGGATGGTTTAGGATACACAGCACTCTGGAAATGGTTTCAAGTATAACTAGAAGGGACAGAAGCCCAGCGCTGCCAGGATACCAATAAGCTGAAGAGACTGTGCACCTACTGAGAGAAGAGCTGCAGACAGACTCCGGTGAGCAGAGCCAGCTGGCTCAACAGCAAGATCCCTCCAAGGGTTTTTGCCTTGGCCCTCCCTTCTGTGCAGATCTGCTTAGAGGCTCAGAGAAAAACCTCTTTAGCCCCCTAGGTCGAGCCTTGGCTGTAACAATTTGTCCCTCACCTCAGCTCAGGCTGGGACTCGGCAGATCCAGGTCTCCCTGAGGCAAGTCAACTTATAGGGTAAAGTATTTAACTCAGTAGGCAGGTCAAAGATGTGACAGAGTCACAGTGTTTAGTCACTTATAGTTCTAATTGCTTGGGGTTGTTATGCAATCTGAAATGTCACTAAATGTGGGAGGCAGGGTATGAGTCAGGGGAAAACTCCAGGTCTTCTTGCCCTTTCGTTGGGAAAGCCTCCTTGCTGTGTCCTTCTATTGTAGTGACTCTGAAACGGTTTTACCAAATTACCTAAAGAAGGCAACAATGAGACCAGAACTCCAGGCATTAATAAATATATTTCTGCAATGTACATCATTTAGCATCTCATATCTGGATAGGTATGTCCCCTCGTTCTTAGGAGCCCGGTTTTTATGCAGCAGCATCATAAACAGATGGGGATATAGTTGGGGCTCACACAAAGCCTCATCAGACACAGAAAATGAAGATATCAGACTGTCTATGAGTGTTGGGCTGATTGCTTCTCAAAGAAGGAATGAAGCCATCTTTGGAGGAGCATGACAAAGGGTTTCATGGCCCAACAGGCATCTTCAATCAGAGAAAATAGCACAAAATACATTTTGTGCTTACATTCTCTTAGTTCATAAGGCTTTACATCAATGTCTTCAAACTATCCCGAGATAACCTGCCAAGTATCAAGCCCCAAGGAATAAGGTTAGCCTTAGGGGGAAGGGCACAGAGGCAAAGGGGAGCAGCTGAGAGAAGGGGAAGGTCATCAGAGCAGAGCACCAGCCTCCAAAGCCACAGAATGGCAAAAAACACAGAATAATTCCTCAGCAGAAGCATGGATTTGATGCTGTGATGCCTTCTCAGTAAAGAGAGGACTTCAGGAGTGAGGGATGTCTGCCAGTAAATCAAGGTGGAAAGTATTTGTGTGAAGTCAATTTCTATGTACATGGTACATCAAGTAAGATACCTGGTAAGGATGACACACACTATGTGAGTCCAAAATAGCACATGAGGCTGTGGAGAAAATGACAGTTCAGGGTCCCATACAGAGTGGTCCCCAAGACCATTGCTTCTTTGGGAAGATAGTTTGGTGACATTTGACAAGATGTAAATGCATGAAGGGTGAACGAAATGGCAGACTTGGAGAGTATATTAAGGTATTTTAGAAGGTAGATAAATGTCAGGACCTCATACTCACTTGACTCTAGAGGGTGAGTGGGAGGAATTCGTGATCTCTAAGTCTCTGCCTTGGCCGACTGCATAGATGAAGGGCTCTCCTTTAAGAAACTAGATGTAAATTAGATATTCACTGAGCCAAAGAGTGAGCTCACTGCTAGGTGGTAGATTTGGAGTGACATCCCACTGAAGGATCCAGCATGGATGAACACATGGTCAAGGAGCAATGGAGAATGGTTCATATTTACTGAGATTGTAGAAAGGCAAGGTCTTCTGGTCAAAAGTTCATGCTCAGTGTATTGCATTTTGCTAGAAGTTATGAGTTGATTAACCCCAGGATGATTCAAAAGAATTCTCTGTAGTTCTCATGCAGACTCCACCCACCAGGCTATCACTTTACCCTACGGTGCCTTAAAATCCCTTCTGGTCCTATATTTTCCATGCCACAACCAATGAAGCTTGAGGGTAGGGAAACAGTGGAGAGAAAATTAGCAGAGGACACAAAAAAGGCCCTTAAGGTTTGATTGTTGTGTTTTCTTGTGCTAGATGTGGAACCTAGGGTCTTGTGCATGCTGTCACTGAGTCATGCCCTCAGTCAAGGAGCATCCTTTCAAAGGGCTGTGAGGAAGAGGCACCAGCATGATAGCTAAGGAAAAATATAGAGACAGTGTGGGAGAGGAGAGTGAGGGGAGCAGAAGGGGTTTTCTAGAGCAGTGGAGGGGCCACTGATGCAAAGCAGTGGTCAAACCTAGCAGGTTAAGCATCTTCTTTTTATTTGATAGAGAAGAAATCATTAGTGACCCCCTACCCCTACCCCAGGGGTTCTCTCAGTCAAGTGTCAAAGGCTTAGCTACAGAGGAAAGGTGATTGAGAAGACTGTGACAATAAAGGATTGTCACTTGAAGACATTGTCTTAGAATGACAGAGTCTTAGAGTAGCCCATAGTGTAGCTGTGCTGGGGCAGAGATGAGAAAGATATGCCTGCCTTGCTTGGGGCTTCAATTACACACAGGTATGACCTGCTAGAATTCTCACTGAGTGAGAGATCATGTTCTCTACACTACTTAGTACATTCCATATCCTAACTCAGGGCATGTGTTGACTTTACCACAGAATTATTCAAATAACCTTAATGCTATATACTCCAATGCCAAACAGTTTCCTGCATTTACAAATGTGTTCGCTAGACATATTTCATGAGGGGAAGGCAGAGTGTCTAACATCAGTTGGTAATAGTGAATCTCTTAAAACCCTAGGTATTGGTGGACAGGCATTATCTCACTCTTGAGCTTGGCCATCTACCCAGGCTTATTTTCAAGTGTAATGAGATATTCTGTGCTTCTGCTCTACACAATGACCTTTCTCCTACATTCATCTGCTAAGTAACATTTCACCACTGCAGTGCTTGGACCATATGTTCTCTTTCTGCTGTGCTTTCAACATTTCTATGGGGCAAATGGTATTTGGGGGTGAGTCTTATCATTCTCAACTACTAATAGAGACTAATTGGGTTTCAGCATGATACCAACTGGTCCCAAGCAAACCTGTACTAATTAAAAACTATCACCCTCACCATCTTCTTAAGTTGAAAAGTCCGTTACTTTTTATACTTGGTGAAGTATTGCAAGCAAAACACTATTATGGAACTGCCAAGGCTGGTTGATATCCATGGGAGGCTGGCCCTTTTCTGAAGAGTAATGAAAGAATGGAGGAGGGTGGGAACTGGGTGGAGGGGTGGAGGAAGAAACTACAATCAGGATATAAAAACAAACAAACAAACAAGTCATGAAAAAACATTATTGTCTACCATTTAAATCTTCTGATCTCATGGATGTGTTGTTTAAACCCAGAAAAGTATTCAAGATAATTACAGATTATAGCAAATCATTTCATGAGTGAACAGGCCACACTATGCCAAACTTATACAAATGATTTCTTAGCTCAGATTAAATTAAGCATCTATAGAATATATAAATAATGAAAAAACAAATATGCTAAACTACTTTTACTCCTGAGCCACCCTGTTGTTATTAACCTGTGTTTCATTCTTGGAAGTTTGTGCAATGTGTTTTGATAATATTCATCCTCTCCCCTAACCCCTTCCAGAGCCATACCTCCTCTCTACCTGCTCAACTTTGTTCTCTCCCTCTCCCTCCCTCTCCCTCCCTCTCCCTCCTTTTCCCTCCCTCTCTCCCCCTCTGTCTCCCTCCCTCTCCCTCTCCCTCTCCCCATCTCCTTTTCTCTCTCCCCCTCTGTCTCCCTCCCTCTCCCTCTCCCTCTCCCTCTCCCTCTCCCTCTCCCTTTCCCTCTCCCTCTCTCTCTCACTCCCTCTCTCTCTCTCTCCCTCCCTCTCTCTCTCAGCTAGGGGTAGAGCTTTGTGTCTAGCTCCTCTCTCTATGCTGGGATTTGGTGTAGCTTGAGTTTGCACAGGTTCTGTGCATGCTGTCATAACTGCTGTGCATTCATACATACAGCTTCTGCTTGTGCCTAGAAGACACTGTTCTCTTATGATTATCCACCACTCATTCTCCCTCTCCAACCCCACTTAACAGAATGGTTACTGAGCCTTGGAGCAAGGGTAATTAAATGCCCTGCCTAGAAAATGTATTATAACCATATACAAACCAGTTGTCTCTAAGAACTTGTGCCAATGTTCTTGTATCAAATGTAAATTATCTGAATTGACATTAAAGGTGAAGACAAAGTCACAGTGTCCAAAGAAAGCTGCTCAGCAGGATACTTAAGAGTTAATACACTTTAAAGCACATGGTGATGCTGTTGAGTTTGAACTGAGACAGGCACACTTTGATGTATTAGGAAGGTTTTTCATGGTACATACTCAGATTTATTTCTACATAGTCATGTATATGCTATAATATAATATATATATGTATATATATATATATCCTATCACACACACACTCATATATGTACACACACAGACACACATATAATATATATATCTCCTATTTGGGGGTGAACATTCTGCAGTCTCTTATTCTCTGTACTTTGGCCAGTTATAGTTCTCTATGTTAATCACTATCTACTGCAAATAGAAACTTCTCTGATGAGGATATATATTGATTAACATGTGCACATGCATGCATGTGTGTGTGTGTGTGTGTGTGTGTGTGTGTGTGTAAATACTTCCACAGTAGTAGACTTGACTTCCATATGACTTTTTAAAATGTCTTTAGTGGTAGTATTTATCCCTTCTTGTATTCCCTCCTTCACTCTGTCCTTCCCCCCTCCCCCTAGTTTAACCATTCTTGCTCACTTATTCTCCCTTATCCCTTTGTACCATTCTGGTCTCTATCACTTCTCTTGGCAGCAACCCATTATGGCCCCTTACTAACTTCCTGACTTCTATGGCTATTACAAATCAAACACACATATATGAAGAGTCAGAGCTAGTACCCACAAATGAGAGAAAGTATGCAAAGTTTGCCTTTCTGAGTTTCATAACTATTGGTTGGTCACTCTTAATGTCTAAGGCTGCAAGGGGTTCTGTCATCTCATCTTAATGATTGATTTTGGCATCTAAATTCTCTTAAAATAAGCATCAGCAAAAAATATAGTTTGAGTAACTTGTTAAAGGTATAAACAATGATATAAAATCCACCAGTCACAATGTCCAGTTCTGGGGCTTTTGTTATATTTACAGCGTGTGAATCAATCATATATTTGATTTGTTTTAAGTTTTTAAATATGTGCTTATTAATTTGTTAAGAATTTCATATTATGTTATTTTGATCACATTCACCCTGACTCATCATCCCCTTAGCATATCCCAGATCTACCCTAATTTTCCTATTTCCCGGAACTTGTGTTGTCTCTTTTTCCAAAAAGAAACCTAATAAGTCATGGACCCCCAATTTGTGCTATTCATATATTGCTGTGGGATATTCATAGGTGCATGGCCAACCCACCAGGAGCCACACCCTTAAAACAAATTGACTCTTCCTACCTAGAGTTCATCAGTTATCCATAGAGTCTCTGTTGAACTCATGAGCCCCATCTCATTCCATTTAAGAATGTTGACTGGCTTGATCCCACACAGATCTTGCATAGGTGACCACAGCTGCAGTGAGCTCATGAGTACAGAGGTTCTGATACATTTTTCCCTTTCTATTTTAAATGTAAAACAAAACCAGTCAAATACTCGAGTCTTCATGTAAAATCTCAACAACAATTTAGGGTAGAAATAACATCTTTAAAGTGATGAAAATAGCTAGGTCAATTCTGCTTAGCTTACTGAAGGTACAGCAGGAATCCATCTCTTTACTGCAAGTCTAGGCATATGGTCTGTGGACAGTGGTTGGTTGCCATCTATATTTTTCTGAACTTTAAGTAGATGCATACTTACCAGTATCTGTTTAGGGATGGAGGTGTGGGTTCCTTCTCCAGAACCACAAAAATCAACAAGTAACTTTGAATATCCATATAAAGAATCCAGATATTCTTATTCCAACTAAAATCCATTTCACACCTTTTCTTAATAGGTGAGTGATAATTGAAATTTCACATATGGTTAGTGCTACAATAGATGCTCATGTTGTGCCCAGATCTTATGCTGCAGTAGATGCCTATGCTCTGCACAGGTCTTGATGCACAGTTGCGATAATTTGTACCAGATCACTTCACCTGATCTGCTCTTCTATTTTCCTGCCACCTTCCTAAAGGGATAGAAGGTACTATTTTTACTTGGTTCCTTTGTTTTAAGTGAGATATTTTTAAAATGCTGCATTTCAAACTAGCCTGAAGAACCATGGTGATAGCACCAGAAGGCTGTCAGCTAAAGTCCCATCTCGGTTCTAATATAAACCCTTACATTTCACAGATCTCATAATATCTGTGCTGAGAATATTTGCCTCAGGCATCAACTTGGCATTTTTCAGAAAAAAATCCTTTAAAACCACATGGACATTTCACTTTGCCAGGATATCTGTTTCTCGTATAATGCTTAAAAATATCAAACTTCAACAGAAATATCCCATCCTGAATCAGAAATAGAAATTCCTGCTTGTTTCATGAGTCCATTTCTTCTTCCTCCCAGCCCGTTCCTAGGGTAGCATATACCTCTTTTATACTTCGTACTGAATACTTAGTTGATACAGCAATTAAATACCCTGCCTAGAAAATGTATTATAATCACACACAAAGCAATTGTCTCTAAGAACTTGTGCCAAGGTTTTCGTGTTGAATATAAATTGTATGGATTGAATTGAAACACAAAGACAAAGTTATAGTATACCAAAGAAAGCTGGTGAGCAGGACACTGAAAAAGTTAATACATTTTAAAATACATGGTGATGTTCTTGGTTTGAATTGAGATAGGCACACTTTGATGTTTTAGGAAGGCTTTTCATGGTACATATTCTTAGGTTTATTTCTCTATATATGCCAATTTGTACATAATATTTATTTGTACATGATGTTCATGTGTGTTAAATATTTGGGATGACCTACATAAACCTATGTAGTTCACAAGATACTCTCAAAATTTAAGATTGCAACACTGTGTTAGACTCCTTAAGACCTAGGCACATGTACTGTACTTCCCTGGGCTTCATAGAAAATAGAGTCAAACCACTAATGTGAGTATATTGAAGCCAGTCACTTTATGAGCCTTTACACGTCTACGAGAGGTTTACAGGCAGCATCGTACTCAGAGACATAGACCCTTTCCATTAGTTTTATTTTTTGAGAATTTTATACATGAGAATGGTATTTGTATCATTGCTACTCCATTTCCCCTTCTAAAGCCTCCCATTTCTCTTGTTATCTTTCAAATTTATAACTTCTTTAATTTTATATATGTGCATATATGTACATACAAATATGCACACATATACATATAACCTATTAAGTCTATTTAGTGTTGCTCATGTGCACATCTGTTTAGGGGTGACCACTTAGAACTAGATAGTCTATTGGGGCTGGTACTATGTAGCTTACCAAGAAAACATAGCAGTCAACAGTCCTATCCTTATGAACTAGAAGAGTGGTCAGCCTGGAAGGATCCCCAGTGAGGCAGTGGTCAACCTAGAAGGATCCCCAGCGATGCAGTGATCAGCCTGGAAGGATCCCCAGCAAGGCAGTGGTCAACCTGGAAGGATCCCCAGTGAGGCAGTGGTCAGCCTGGAAGGATCCCCAGCGAGGAAGTGGTCAACCTGGAAGGATCCCCAGTGAGGCAGTGGTCAGCCTGCAAGGATCCCCAGCGAGGCAGTGGTCAGCCTGGAAGGATCCCCAGCGATGCAGTGATCAACCTGGAAGGATCCCCAGTGAGACAGTAATGGCATGTATATCTTTTTTTTTTCTTTTTTTGGGGGATGGAGTGGGGTTTGTTTTGTTTTTCTAGACAGGGTTTCTCTGTATAGCTCTGGCTGTCCTGGAACTCACTCAGTAGACCAGGCTGGCCTGGAACTCAGAAATCTGCCTGCCTCTGCCTCCCAAATGCTGGGATTAAAGGCATTCCCCACCACACCAACAACTGCCTAATTGAATATCCATACTTTTTTTTTTTTTTTTTTTGCTATAGGCTATGAACAAGAAACCTTTGTGTAACATCCATCTTAAACACCAATAGCCAGAACCATTTTTAAAATGAAAATCAAGTACTGCATAACATTTTGTTGAACAGTAGACCACGTATTTCATGGCGTTCCCATAAGAATACAATGGAGCTAAAATTGTTCTAGGTGGCACGCTAACCATGATAACATCATCATGTCACATTCAACTCGTATTCCAGACAATACTGGAGTAAACACAGCCACTGTGCTGTCAGTCTGTCCAAGCACAATACATACATCTGTGGAGAGTACACATTTGATGATGATGATGGTCGTGGTAGTGGTGGTGGTGGTATTAGTGGTGCTAGTGCTGGTGCTGGTGATGATGATGATGTTAGTGTCCATGGTTTATATATGTACTGTAGTTTTTAACCATTGTTTTATCAGAGTGTGCTTCTTACATCCACAAAAATTTTTCTGTCAATTTACTATGCTATACGGGCATAAGCCTCCCGAATCTCAACTTTCTCATATCATCAATTGAAATTTTTTTTTCTTGTGCTTGGTTTAATCTCAGGGTTTATCCCATGTGACCTGCAATCCTTTGTCTACACCATGAAGCACAGATGTGTTGTAGGCTAGACTGTCAGGTTCCTGGAAGCACACTCCTAACTGGGTCACTTACCAACACATTTCTTAAGTTGTGTCTCTGTTGATTAGCAGTACACTGCTGTTTATTAATAAGAAACGCTGTCTCTTGACAGTTTCTAGGTCATGTGTACAGAGCATGTGTACAGAGCATCACTTTCCAGTCATCTTTCAGAGTGCTAGGTAGGCATAACACTGACCTCATTGGACGGACAAAAGGATGAGCAAGGACAGTTTCTGGTGCCGTCACTCTCTTCTCTTTCCAAGACAAAACTAAATCATCCATCTTCTTGACACATTAATCAGTTACCCAGGAGAACACACTGCCTCACATTTTATTCAACATTACAAATGAGTAGCTCCCTAACATATGTGACCCAATCTTAAATGGGTCGTCAAGCTACCTCTAATGAAATAACACCTCCTGTAGAAAAAAATTAAAATAAACATATTAACTATTTTTTAGAAACACTTGTTTGGAGAAAGTTGAATATAGTCATCTGCTGTCACCTAGTTAAGTAGTCACATAGTAAATATTTTGTGAGGGCATAAAGCTATTTCCATTCATGGAAACTGTTAATTCTGGGGCTTAGTGCCACAGATGGCACTGGGCTCAAGAACTGAGATTCTGTTATGTAGTCAGGTTAACCCTGGGACATTACATTTATTTGTGATTACCAAATGGCAAATTAAAATTTAATATTGTGGGTTTTTTAATCCATTATGGTGGTAAAGATATGCAAATTGATGCAAGACACAAAGTAGAGTGAAATGCAGCTTGTGCATATGGGCCTCTGGGAGCAGACAGCTTTTCTTTGGCTCTAATTCTCATAAGTTTTTTAGAAACCTGGTATTTGAGGATTTCAGAATCCAAGATAATCCCCTGCCAATAGTTTTGACTGGAACACAATGTACTAGTAGGTCTGCCTATATCTTGATTAGAGTGAAGACATTACCAGCCCTTTTCAGAGATTTCATGGACAAGAACCTACTTAATAATAATAATTTTATATATATGTACATATATATATATGTATCATTTTAAAGTGACCAATTAAAAACCACAGCTGCCCTCAGTCCTCTGTGTATATATTATGGATTCCAGTTTAGTGTTTGTTTTTATGGGATTCCTGGGTATGTGAACAAGTGGGACTCTGTTTCCTGTATCTTCTCTTGGGCTCTCTTCCTTCTGTTTGTTCTATCCAAATTCCAAGGTGTTGATTTTTATTTTATTTAATTATTGAAAAAAGAAAGAAAATGCAATGAAAATAGCTGAGTAGAAAAAGTGATGAATACACTAGCAGAAGATATGAATTCAGATCTCCAACAGTGCACTGCGATGGACCCAGTGCTGCAGGGGAGGACAGGCAGGTCGCAGGGGCTTCCTGGCAATCCAACCTAGGCGAAACAGCAAAAACAGCAAGCAAGTTCAGTAAGCAGGCCCTGAATACATACACTCACCTACACGCACACACAAATGCACAAGCACATACACATACACACATGCGCACACACAAACACACGCACGCACACACACTATCACAGAAACGAAAAAAAAAGACCACTGAACAATTATTTGCTAGGTGCTTATTGCCTCCTAGGCAATCTGCTTTGGATAGAAAGACCTTAGTGGCGGATACAGTCATGTCTCTACTCCCTGTCCTCCTACTTTTACAAGTGTCACTTTAGTCAGAACATGTGAGTGACATCTGAAAGTTAAATCCTCTGAAGATGTTTTTTTTTCCTCTGTGAAATCTAAATACATGGTTGTTTCACATGTTGGTTGTAAGCAGTATCTTTAAAAATTATACATATTCACATCAACCTAACAGGACTTCTTTTGTAGCCAGTGCTGTCTTTATTTTCCATTTCCTTGTCTATGTAGAGATGGAACACAATCCTCATTACCATTTACAAATTTAATGTGCAGAACAGGAGAGCAGTCTTTCTACCAGTAGGGTAAAGGATGAGTCTGGAAACTGGGAATCAGAGAAGGGGAGGTGCTGAATGGCCCACAGGCTGCTGCCCTGACTATGTATGCACAGGTCCTGCCGGCTGATGGTCATTGCCGTTAGGCAAAGGTGGGACTGGGTCTCAGTGCACTCAGACATGCCTTGGGCCACTTCTACTGCCCAGTTTCAACATTTCAACTTTCATATATTCTTAGTCAAATCCCACCCAATTATTAAATAGCCTCTTAAAGTAGACTAATGGCTTCCCTGTTTGCTTCTGTCCTTACCTAGTGTCGTGCTTATCTTCCCTGACATAAGGATGTAAGAAACCACTAATACTAGTTATGTAACCCAATGGATATTTACTCTCTTCTTCCTGCTCAGTTGTAGCTTGAGGAAATAAGATGTTTGGTGGGAGAGAAGTATTGAAGGTGCTTAGACTGTTTTTAAAACTCGAGGAGAAAGCTTGTTTGTGCCTTTACGGAACACAGCTTGTTACAAAAATACTATCCTTAATGCACAGAAAGGAAGGCTTCTTCCACACTCTCCCAGCGGATCGAGCTATTAATGGCCTCCTGCGTTCCAAAGCAGCAGCTCCCATTGCTAAATAAGCAGAAACTGTCATTTTCAAGGTTAGAAACTTCCAAGCTGAACCATAAAAATGTACATGGTGCACACACACACACACACACACACACACATTCACACACACTCACACACACACACTCACACACACACTCACACACACTCACACACACACTCACACACACACACACACACACACACTCACACACACAGCCATTGTTGTTACAATCCAGAGACATGACAAAGAATTTGACAACAAAGATTTTGTGCTTCATTTGCTGTGGTATTTTTGATACACCACAAGAATGCTAGTACAGTTACTAAGATTACAGTTGTGGCGGTAGACTTGGATCACCCTAAAGACAGCTCTCATGGTGTGGATGTGCGGGGTGGTAGAAATGATCTTCAGCATCAAGTTATAGCTTGATCAATTTCAAAGTCAAAAATCGGGCTTAGGATGTACTTTGATGCTAGAATTTGCTTAGCACATGAGGCCCTGGCTTCAAAAATATGAAGACAAAATATATCCTATCAGACCCCTGGAATTTATGCTTTTAGTGATAAGCATATCTATCCTAACAAGCATATCAAATGAGTCCATATGCAAAGTAGGTTATAACTTTTTGAGCATTTGGACAGCCAGAAAATCAAAACAAATTAGAAACCAAATACAAGCTGCAAAGTCAATTAAAATCAAGTTAACAGAACTAATTTAATGTGGCAAAACATGTTGGTTAGATGAAATTACCGCTCAAACTATAAATCTGATTTCCACAGCTATGGCTATGGTGCCTCTGGTCTAACCTTGCCAAAGATTTCAAACTGTAGGTGAGAGTTTACCGGAAGAACAAAGAAAAGTATTAGTTTATTCTTCATTTTTTTTTAGTGCGAATACATCACTTACTTTAAAAGTCTATCTTTTAATCTTTGTCAGTAACACTTGTTGCTATCACATGCAAGAATTATGTTTTTTAAAAAAGATTTATTTTTATGCATATGAGTGTTTTGCCTGCATGTATGCCATATGCATACAGGGCCAACCAGTACTCCTAACCACTGAGCAATCTCTTCAACCTCTAAGAATTATTCTAATTTTTATGTTATATTAATATATATTCTATAATATAATACAATAATATATTGATATTTACTACAATATAATAAAATATATTATATTCTAATATATCTTAATTATTATAATTATACTCTGTAAATACATAGAACAAAACTAGTTCCCACAGAGAATATGTGAAATGTTACAAATGTGCGTAAGACCCCACCAGCCTCCATTTCTGGCAACCACGTATGTTATCTATGCAAATCCTGAAACTTAAGCTGATTCTAGACCTTGAAGGGTTGACTGTATATCATAGGACACAATTTTGAAAAACCCTGTCATACTGCCAACACATATGAATGCAGTTTGCCATCAAGGCACCATATTGAGTCTTTGTGAAAATATGAAGCGGCTTCCCCCCACCCACAGCAGGCACACCCCCAGCCACGGCTCATAGCGTTGCCACACTCCCAAATGGAACTTCAGCCCCACCTGCCCCCTGGCCCAGTGCTCCAATGTTATAAGGGCAGTCACAAGTGACATTGGGGATAAAAAAAGTTAAGGAAACAAATATCCTGTCCTTTATTTCATTTAAAAAAGAAATTGATTCTCAAATTAGTTTATTAGTTAAGTGAAGCCTTTTTGTGATACCATGTTTAACTCATTTAATTAAAACAAGTGTGTGGTGGGAGGGGGTGCCACACAGTTTCCCTTGGGAAATTATTGCCAGTGAACTCATCTAAAACAGAAGATATCCTCTACCCTGCCCATTCATCCCATCATCTTTTTATCCCCAATTTATTTTATATGGTATAACTGACTAAATATCCAATTCAGTAAAAGCCCCGTGATTCCTTCTTGATCAATTTATATTTATTGCAAAGATTATCTTCTTATGTGATAGGGTAGAACGTGCTCTTCCACTGTCTGTTATGGCCATGTCTCTTAGCAGCAGGAATGTATGTGTATATGTGCATATATAAATACACACACACT
This sequence comes from Montemys delectorum, assembly GCA_019843815.1. NCBI lineage: Eukaryota > Metazoa > Chordata > Mammalia > Rodentia > Muridae > Montemys > Montemys delectorum. The sequence continues at coordinate 13,043 of JADRCD010188677.1, read as the reverse complement.
CATTATAGCTCAGTTTAAATAAAGTTCTTTCCATAGAGAGAGAGAGCACATCAAACAGGAACACATGATGGGGAATTATGTAAGGTTGTTACCTTGAATGGCACTCACTGAGCTTCAGTGCTTTATGCTGGCTGCTCTTCAATATGCAAGTCCCTCACAAAGTTCATGTGTGCCCTCATCCTCCCCTTATCAAGAACCTATGACAGGGAATTCTGGGTAATTCAGGTTGAAGCCATGATGCTTGGGAGAAATTAAGGTCTTAGGAAACTGACTGTATTTTAGTGGGATTCCTATGGTGTAACTGTTTTAAACATTTACAGTTTTGTGAATCAATAAAAACTCAATTTAAAGGAGAAAAGTAGAAGTGTGTATGACAGAGAGAAAGCACATTGTGGTCTGTACGTGCACATGACCATATACGCTGATGTGTTCTGCAGAACCCACTTCATACATAAGCACTAGAGAGGCTGACAGGTAGAGCAGCTACCTAGCCGCTGCTCTGTGATCACAGTCCCAAGCAGAAAATCCTCTCTCCTTTAAGCTTCCTGCCCAGCAGAATTGTGCGGAGATGATTTTACTTACAGGATTATGACCATTTTATCACTCAGTAAATCTTTTGCCAGCATCTGCAAAAGCAATCAAACCTTAGAGGCTGCCCTCTACCTGGAGCCCAAGCTTGTGCGCATCCCTCAGAGCTCCCTCTCTGGGTTTGCTCACAAGGAGATTGTCTCTGTGCCCGCAAAGGGACAGCCGCCTGCGTGAGGCGATCGCCTTGATAAGCTGCCTGCCTAAGGTTTAAGGACATCCATCGCATCCACGCAGGAGGTCAACTAGAACAAGCACCTGAAGCTCGCTTTTACAAATGGTCCCCAGATTCAGCAAATGCGTGCGGACCTCAAATAGATCTTTGTAACGCTTGGGGACCAGTGAGAACTGGTCCATGCTCTATCCATATCTCCCTCTATGGCCTGGCTTCTCTATTTTGTATGAATGTATGTATGTATGTATGTATGTATGTATGTATGTATGTATGTATGTATGTGTATGTGTGTGTATGTGTGTGTGTATGTATGTATATGGATGCTTGTTTGTATGTATTTAATTATTTATTTTGTATATGTGTGCATATATCACATGTGTACATGTGTGTGGAAGACAGAGGTCAACATCAAGGTCTCTTCCTCTATCATCTCCTAGTCCTTGTTATCATTAATTTTTGAGGCAGTCTCGCACTGATTGGCTAGACTGGCTGGCCAGCTACCTCTGGAGATCCTCCTATCTCTAAACATTTGTTCCCAGTGCTAGGATTACCTGTGCATACAGCCACACACAGCTGTTAACATGGGTGCTGAGGAGCTGAGCTTAGCTCTTCATGTGTACACAGCTGGCGCTTTACCAACTCAGCTATATTCCCAGGCCTGGCCCAGCTTCTTAAATTATAGATCAGAATGTCATAATTAAAAGTTTCTAGCCGGGCGGTGGTGGCGCACGCCTTTAATCCCAGCACTCGGGAGGCAGAGGCAGGTGGATTTCTGAGTTCGAGGCCAGCCTGGTCTACAGAGTGAGTTCCAGGACAGCCAGAGCTACACAGAGAAAGCCTGTCTCAGAAAAAAAAAAAAAAAAAAAAAAAAAAAAAGGAAAAAAAAGTTTGAGTGGACACACACAAAACAATTCAAAATTAAGCACTTAATTAACCCAGATGTTTTTATAGCACTAACCCATGTTGAATTGTGCAGTTTGTCACAATCTTGGTTCTGAGCACTTAGTGTGTGCTTTCACAGGCCAAGAAGCACTGACAAGTACTGCTTGCAACATGTCAGTTCAGATTCTAAATGCTTTTATTCTGTTTTGTTTTGTTTTGGTTTGGTTTGGTTTTTGGTTTGCTTGTTTGTCTGTTTTTTCGAGACAGGGTTTCTCTGTATAGCCTTGGCTGTCCTGGAACTCACTCTGTAGACCAGGCTGGCCTCAAACTCAGAAATCCACCTGCCTCTGCCTCCCAAGTGCTGGGATTAAAGGCGTGTGCCACCATTGCCTGGTGCTTTTATTCTTTATTGCAGTGCTTGACTATATGTACAAAGTTTTCTTAGACAAACATCACAGTTTAATTATAGAAAACAAAGATTTTCCATACTTCTCGACCTGCAGTCCTCAGCACATAAGTTTCAAATTAGTGTAGCTATGGGATATAATGGGTTAGCGTGTTTTATGGTTTAAAATTCCATTTGAGTTGCTGCCTTAATTACGCATTAAATGAATTTTGTCTTGAGATTAGAATGAAATTTTCAACAATCTATGAAATGTCCCTAAATATGCTCATGCCATTCTGTACTTGATGTTTATACAATGTGGTGCTCTCAATGGGGATTATAATAATTATAAGAGGCATAGTAATGATTATAGAAACAAGATATAATCAATGCTGAAAAACCCCAAAAGTGACCAAGCGCTTTAGTAGCAAATATTAGCCAAGATTTACTTCTTTACATAAAATATACAGGCCCACCCATCTCATTAACATGCAAATTTCCTTTGTTCAGTGACAAATAGAAATTATATGTATGGCAAAGTATTTCTCTAAAATGTACTTATTTATTATCAAAGAATATTTGATTGCTGAGTAATTTTATAGACCTATATACCCAAGGTCACATAAACATTTCTTAAGTGAAAAGGTTTCATGCTTGGAAAGAGTTGAGCAGCCCTTCCCTGAGTGATAAGAGGCTTTGGAGGAGAGCTGAAGTGGGGAAGATTGGAGACTGAGATGGCTACTCTGTCCCTTCCTTCTCCACTGTAGGAAGAGCTCATGAAGAACCTTTTATGCCATGTGTCACTTACACTGTTCATAGGCCAATGGCTGGTAGTTGCGAGTGGAGAACTGAAATTAAACACAGAGCCTGCCCATCCCTGTCTTTCTCCACTCAGACACTGGAGAACTCGAAGAATAGAAATGAATGGATCCAACTACTTGAGTTCTGTAGTGTTTGCACACAGGCCTGGAGTTACACTATTGAGTCCTCTCCACCTGGACCTGAGGTGACTCAGGCCTTGACAGAAGTCCCTGCTCCTGTGATAACTTGAGGGTAGACTATCCAGACTACTTAGGCGCCTGCTCTTCCTATGTGCTGAGATCATTTCTAACTCCTGCATAGTTCTCTCATTTGGCTATGATTCAGAAATAGTTCAAGTGTTCCTAGGGGTTGACATGCTGGAATCTTGGTCACCTCTCTGGTAGCATTTAGGAGGTAGAAGCTGTTAGAGACTATGGAGCCTGGAGAGTGGAATTTGGTCAAGGTAGTTGTATCGTTAGGGTGAGATTAATGCTGATCTCCTGGAGTGAATTTTGAAATGAGGTAACCCCATATTCTTGACTCCTTTTGCTCATGGTTGTCCCCCTGTTCTTTTCTCTGCCATGCTATGTGACTGCCTTTAAAACTGTGAGTTAAATAAACCTCTTTACTTTATAACATACTCAGCTTGTAGTATTTGATATAGAAACAGAGATATACTATGTGCATCTACAATGCACACCTGTGATGACAAACTGCTTTCAAATCAGCACCTGCTCCACTAAGGCTGTGTTTGCTGTTTACTGCCCACAAAGGATCAGAAACATATTTGGCAAATATCTTTAAAATAACAGCTGGGGTTGGAGAGATGGTTCAGTTGGTAAAAGTGCTTGCTCTGCAAGCCTGAAGACCTGCGGTCCTCATCCTGAATTCATGTAAAAAGCCAGATGTGGCCATGTGTGCATCTATAACCAGAGAGCTGTGGAGGATGAGGACAGTGACATCACTGGGGCTTACTGGCCTCTAGATTCAGTGAGATTTCCTGTCTCAAGGGAATGGGGTTAAGCGAGTTAAAGGACACCCAGTGTCATCCTCTGGCTTCCACTTGGGTACTGGCAAGCATGAATATACATGTGCATACACCATGCACACCACATACACACACACACACACACACACACACACACACACTCACACACACACACACTCATACACACCACACACACACACACTCACACACACACACACTCACACACACACTCACACACACACACTCACACACACTCACACACACACACACTCATACACACCACACACACACACACTCACACACACACACACACACTCACACACAAACTGGAAGCTGGTGCTTCCTCACCCAGTTTATCCACTGAGAGCTGGAACTCTGTGTGGAAGCAACAGAAGCTCAACTTGGAAGTTTTAATTCTTGGTGCTTATTTTTATGCTGTGTATACTTACTTACTTACTTAATGGATGTCTTAGATGAACTATTCTCCTGGCACCACCATGATGGATAGTCTCACTAGACCTTCCATATTACTGCTGTTTCTGCTGTAAGTAGTTCTGCTTTTGCAAATGGTCAACTTTGCTTCTTTTTAGACAGAGGAGTAGCAGTAAATGTACATTCTTTTCTCATGTCTGACTTTATTTCATTTTTTTCCTTTAAAATCCCCAGAAAAAGAACGTATTTGTCCTAAATCAACATTGACTCCACTGGAAGTTAGCTGTCTTGTCAAATTATCATCAACTGCTGAGCATCTTGAGGGTTGGTAGTCAGGAATGCTTACTAGAAACATAAACTAAGTCTAGAGGCATAAAACATGGCCTATAACATGACCCCTTAGACAGGGAATGGCTGAGGCTCTTTTCTCCAGCAGGACATGTGGTTAGGGCAAAGTCCTGAGGATGCTACAGTGGATCTAGCTGACCTTTACAGAAAAGTACACTTCACAGGGACAAGCTAGAATCAGCTTGTGTTCCTTAGGCTTCTTCTAACATATATATGTATATTTATACTAAAATTATAACTAAGTATTTTCACAAAAGTATTCAAGACTCATAAACTGTTCTACCCAATTCTATAAATCTGTTGTTTTACTTCTGATGAGCTTGGACTGTGGTGAGACATGAAGTCATCAGAGAAGTAGTGATAACAATGTGTAAGAACTAAGGAAGATGTGTTCCTTCCTTGGGGGATGTCTTATTGGGCTGGAAAGTGGCCAGCTGTAGAATTAGGAGGGAGGAGTACTACTTAGCAGACAGGCATAGAGACAGAAAATAAAGTCTTTGGGCAGAACATTTGTGACAGGAAATAAAAGGTTGTGTAGCCATCAGAGGCAAGAATTATTCAGTCCACACAGTAATTTCCTTCTTGCTATTCTTTTATGAATTATACACCCAGCTGGAGACTCAGCTGGGAGATAAAGAAAAAGATAAATGTTTGTATTCAACCTGTACCATTTCTGGGTTCAAATGTTCATAATGCTCAGCTGTAAGTCTTCCTTGTGAACCATGGTCCCCAATAGTGAGGATCCCCATAACTTAGACAAGACAAATGGGGGGCAGTTTCAGTTCCTAAGAGTTGAGAATGTCTATGCTTTATTTGATTTTGAATGGAAGGATGGTTGGATAGGTGGATTATGGATGTATGTATGAATGGATGGATGTGTGGGTGGATGGATGATGGATAGATGATGGATCGACGGATGGATGGTGGATGGATGGTGGATGGATGGATGGATGGATGGATGGATGATGGATGGATGGATGGATGGATGGATGGATGGATGGATGATAGATGGATGGACAATGATGGATGGACGGATGATGGACGGACGGATGAATGATGGATGGTTGGATAGGTGGATATATGAATGGATGGACGGACAGACGGATGGATGATGGATGGATGGATGATGGATGATGATGGATGGATGGATGATGGATGGATGGATGGATGGTGGATGGATGGAAGGATGAATGTTAGCTGCCTGTTGCTTTACTGGCATTTGTTTGTTTAATGTCAGACTCTGGTTTCAACTTAACAGTCACCTGTTTGACTGCCACTTTCTTGAATCCATTGTCCAGAGAAGGAAGGGATGGTGAGCAAATTGCAAATTCTTTTCTGTTGTGAATTCTTGGAACTAACTTGGTACAGACAGGTCACAGTCTATATGACATTAATCTGTATTGATGTTTCACATTTAATAAAACTAACCTTCAAGTTAGGCTTATTTAAAAGCTCTAGAATCGTATACAGTGAAACTGTTTATGAATTATTTATCTAAAGACAGATTTCTTTTCTCTCTTTGCCTGGTGATCATTAAATGACAGAGAACATGAATGGAAGAGAGCATATTCATATAACAGTTAGGTAGTGTTTCAAATGGATCTTAAACTTATTTAACTATATCCCAAATTCTATAGATTTATTTTAAATGGATTATACACCAACAGCTGCCATGGGCTTGTGCTCTGAGGAAGAAATCCCAGCTGACTGCTAACTGGCGGTTTGCATCTCAAGGTGCTTTCACTCAAACTGTGGAGGGAGACATAAGCAAAAAATCATGTCAAAGACTGGAACAATTCATATTTATCACCCATTAGGTTCCTTACATACATTCCTAACTGTAGCAGAAAAAAAACACTAAAATTTCCTCCTTCTTACCAAGAAAGAAATCACTATTAGGTATAAATGACCAGCCTGAGTGACTAGATATGTGGGTTCTAATTCAGATTATATAAATTCAAATCCACATTTCCTACTATGGTATGTGAAATAGTGATGTACAAGTAATCACTGTCCAAATCTACATGAAGAGGCAACAAAGGAGGTAATTAGTTTTATATTTGCTTGGCAGCTACTATAACATGCAGTATTGGTATTCATAACTATATATGAACAAGCACATGCATGCTCCTACCTACATAGGTGTACAACTCATACTTTATATATTATTTATACAGTGCTCACAGATATACATGAAAAATATATATGTTCATGCACATATGATATATACAAATGAATAATAAACACATGTACAGTGTACATGGATATCTTTACATATATGTATATGTATGTATATATATACACTATCTGCATTTATGAATATAGATGATAGCATAGTGAGAAATAGAAAGATACAGCCCTTCTACGAGTTTAGCATCTATGAAGATACAGGCCATAAATGGGAAGTGCAGAGCTCACAAGAGCTCACCATGAACAGATACTGGAACCACAAGTGCAGATTCATCACTAGAAAGGGTGGCTCTTCCTATGCATCCTTCCCAGCCCACAGCAGAGCTGTTAGTGAAGCAATAAGCAGGAGCATTTCATGGGACAAAAGTATGGGAAGAGATTCTCCTCTGCTCAGAAAGCAACCTTCTGACAGCAGTTCTTTCACTCCTGGATGTCTCAATGCACTGTGCAGAATACCAGGTTTGATCTGTCTCTGAAACACTGAATGGAGTAGAAGTGGATGAGACTTCTTCCCTTGTGTGTGATGTATTGAGCCAAGTCTCTGCCATCACAAAATTAAAGTGCTTCTAAGTAGTGTGGCTGAGAGAATAAACTCTCAAAACAGGCTCAGCTCCTAGGTACCAGACTCCCTGTAGCACACTGTGTTTAAAATAAACCCTGCTAAACTGGTTCTGTTCATCTGTTTGGATTATGTCACATCTGATGTATAATGTGTTGTACTGTATACATTATCTTTATTATTCACTTATAAAGCCTTAATTTATGCAAAAGAGATTAATGAGTGTCCACTTTGCATACGACAGCAGGATGTATTCTCTAGACAGCTATTCTTGTATTCCTAAAGGGTGTTCTTTCTTGACATGTCAATGCACCAAAGGTCAAGGGTTGTATTGTGCTATTAACAGTCATTTTGAGATTTAGTATCATAAGTACACTTTTATTATTAAGTTTTAAAAAAATACTTATTTTTCTCTATGTGTGCCATATGCATGCAGGTGCCTGCAAAAGTAGGAAGGGATATCAGATCCCCAGAACTTGAGTAACACATGGTTGTGAAACTTCTGATGTGGGTACCAGAAATCAAACCAGGGTCCTTCGCAAGGACAGCAAGTGGATCTAACCAAGTGATCTTAACCAGGAAGCCATCTCTCCAACCCCTAAAACCTCCTCTTAATATGTTGTCTTGGTCTATCTTTAAGCACTCAGAATATTCATCCCTAGGAAAGGAAACCTTCATGATCAATGCCTGTTTACCCCGTGTGTCCTTAGTATTATTCAACTTCTAATTGCATACAAATGTGGCTGAATTTTCTTTTTAATAATTACACATTAAAAAGATACATGCCTGTGGTGGTCAGTGTAACGTTTCTTACACACAACATGCACTGGTCATACCCCAGCCTCCTTTCTTTCCTTCTAAATCACTCTTTGCGAACTTGCTATTAGGGTTTTTTTTCACTTTTCATAGACTGAAGGCAATCCAAAAACAAAGTTCCCTCTCTCTCTCTCTCTCTCTCTCTCTCTCTCTCTCTCTCTCTCTCTC
>JADRCD010188674.1:0-10986 GCA_019843815.1 Montemys delectorum | reverse complement strand
ACAGAGAGAAATAGATAGGGAAGGAGAGAGGGAGGGAAGGAGAAGGGGAGGAGAAGGAGAATAACCTGGAGTGGAGTTTTATGGTTGGTGCACACCTGTAATTCCAGTATTTGGGAGTTTAGGAACAGTCTGGGCTACAGGAGATCCTGCCTCTAAATGGCAAATAAATAAATCTTTAAAAATGTGAGCAGAGCGGCGATTTTGGCTAGCTCGAAGGTCTCTTCTGGCTTCCGGAGTAGCAGCAGGAGCTGGGCCTGAAACTGGAGCACAGGACACTCCAGCTGCCTGGGAGGAGGTGGAGGATTCGGAGGAACCCCGATTGGGCCCGATACGCCCTGGCGGAAGGCGGCGAGCTGGGGAACGGGCAGGGCGTCTCCCGGTCGCCCGCCTTGGGCCAGGCTCCTGGGGATCCGCGCCCCTCTCTGCCCGACTCCTCCTCCGGGGCGTCCCCGGCCGCTGGCCAATGGGCGGCGGGCGGCGCGGAGCGGGAAGCAGAACGCGGGGGCCCTGCCCTCCCAGGCGCGGGGTCCCGCAGCGCCAGGTCCGCGCCCTGGAGTCAACGCCAGGTTCCCGCGAGGTCCTCAGGATCCTTCAAGTTAGCCAGCAAGGTGGCCAGTGTGTAGCTCCCGGGCGACAGAGCACCCTGAAGATGCAGGATGGCAGCGCGGCCACCCGCCAGCCTCTCCTACCGTACCACGGGCTCCACCTGCCTGCACCCGCTCAGCCAGCTCCTCGGCATCCCGCTAGATCAGGTAACAGCGTCCCACCCGATACCCAGACCCTCCGTCTGGGGACAGGATTGCGACCGGGTCTTTGCTCAGAGTCTAGTTTATGGCTATGAACCCTACACGTGCGAAGACTTTTTCTTCCTTTTTTCTTTCTTTCTTTCTTTTTTTCCTCTGAGTTGGTTGCTTTTTCTGTGTGAAAACTATCCGTCCACCTAAGCTAGCAAGTTGGGCTGAACTTTTAAGCTTTGGTCTGTGATCGAATTCTTTCGTGGCGTGATTCACGAATCCAGCATTTCCCCCACCAGTGTAGTTAAGTCTGTGATTTTTTTTAAATTTAGGCGATCCTACTTTAAGAATAAGTCTGATCAAGCTGGGTGTGGTGGATCACGCCTTTAATCCCAGTTCTTCAGAGCCTGGGGCAGGGAAATTGCTGCCGAGTTCCAGTTGCTGAGTGAGAAGCCTCAACCACCAAACAAAACCAAACTAAAAGTAAAAAGCCCGACTAACCAGATGTGTCGGTATATAGTATATAAGGTGATGACTTTTTTGTTTCGTTGGCTGAGACAGCATCTGGCCCTGTAGCCCAGATTGTCTTGGCACTCGCTCTGAAGTTGAGGCTGTCATCAAAGTCTCTATTTTGTCTAGGCTGGGCTAGAACTTGCGGCGATCCTCTTGTCACGGGTGTTGAGATGCTTCTCATTCATCCCTGCTGTTGGAAGCTGATGTGTAGGGCCGGTCCTGGGAGGAGAGGGCTGTGGGGAAGTCTTTGGAACTGCTCAGGAACTGCCTGCTACATCCCAGGTAAAACTGGTGACAGTAACCTGGTAAGGAATCTTGCCAAAGACAGCCAGAGTGCAGTTCAGTGGTAGAGTCTGTTGTATCCTGGAGGATCTGGTCTGGCTGCTGGCCTCAGTACTGTCGGTAAGAAAAAAATCTTTCTGAGGTGTTGTTGTCTTGCCTTATTTCCTTTGGTGCCTCAGGCTATGTCCCCTGTGTAGGATGCCTAATGGTTTAAATGGAATCAGGCAGGACAGGTTGGAGTGAGACCCATTGCACTCCTTACTAACCTGTTTCTGTGAGTTTCCTCAGTTTAGTTTTCCCTTCCTTGGCTGGGTATGGAGGTGCGTGCTTGGATTTCCAGTGTAGGGAGACAGGCAGGAAGAGTGCTTCAAGTTGGAGACCTGCCTAGGCCACGTGGAAAGTACCAAGCCAGCCTGGGCTACATAGTAAAGCCCTGTCTCAAAAAATGCAAAGCAAAACAACACTTTCCTGTCTTCTTAGAGCTGTCTCCATCTTTCCTTCTGTCCATCTGCCTGTCCGTCCTTTCTTTTCCTTTTCATACTAGAGCTACCTACCTGTACCTGTGCTTCTTCTGTTTGCATTCCTTTGACAATGAGGAAGTGGGCCCTGACTGTTTGCTTTGCTCACAGGGTCGCCCTCATCCTAACTCTTAGCTTCTGACTACTGCCTTCTCATCAGTTGCAAAACCATGAGAACCAGGAACTTGGTAGAAGTATCAGATATTAAGTCAACTCCTCTTCGCTTTGTACTTAAGGTCAGGAGTCCAAGGGACCCTGGTGGGGGCAGGCACAAGGGTGAATTCTTTCATTCAGAAACTAAATGTATTTGTTGCTGAATTTCCATAGGATAAGTTCATTTTGCATTGACCTCTCTAATTACTACTAGAACCTATAGCAATTGCATTTTCTTTTGCATGATAATCTATTTTACAATAATAGAAAATATTACAACAACCCATTTTACAGAGTGGGCTTTCCCACCCCTCCCCCCCCCGACAGAAAGAAATGGATTGGTGAAGGCAAGTTGAGTGGGGAGGAGCTGGTGTGTTATTAAGCCTCTGGCTGCATCTACCACCCTCCCCAAGCTCCAGAGCTTTTGTAAAAGTTACCCTGGTTTTTAGAAGAGACTTACTACTTTACAGTGTGTGTGTGTATGTGTATGTGTGTGTGTGTGTGTGTGTGTCCGTGTCCATGTGTGGGTATGTGTACATGAGTGCATGTGCAAAGTCAGAAGAGGGTCTTGGATCCCCTGAAGCTGGAGTTCCAAGCATTTGTAAGCTGCTATATATGGGTGCTGGGAACTGAACTGGGTCCTCTAAAAGAGCTGCCTTTGCTTTTAACCTCTGAGCCATCTATCCAGCCCCCAAAGGAACCCTGCTTTTAAATTATGAAAAAAGAAGAAAAGAGTACTCCAGACATGATGGATTTTAGTTCATTCCATATATGAACTCGGATTATGTTAGGATAGATGGAAAATCATAAGGAACATTTGGCGTCTCTGAGATCCTGCGTCAGCCTGACCAACTGGGTTAGTTTGAGCAACTTGGTAGAAGTGTTAATCATATGACACCCCAAATCACTTGTTTTCAGCCTGGGGAAAACTCCCAAGCCATCAATAGTATGATGATTTGGGGGCAAACTCTAGCAGTAGGTTTGTCTTTGAAGCTTTTTCCCAGTGCCTTAATTTCATGGTCCTAACTGGAATAGTACTATCTCAACAGCATGTGCAGTATGCCTGTACATGGGATACACTCTTCTAGCTGGGCTGCCTTGTCTGGCCTCAGTGGGAGAGGAGGTGCCTAGCCTAGCAGAGACTTGAAGAATTGCCAGAGTGGGGCTGGGGGGGGGGGGGGGGGGGGGGGGGGCGAATATCCAAGGAAGAACGCCACTGAGAGGAGAAGGGGATGGGGGAGAAAGGAAGGATTGTGGTAGGGGGATGGCAGTGAGTGGGCTGTAAAGAGAACAAGTAAAACATTACATTAAAAAAAAAAAAAAGATTTCATGTTCCTGTTTGTAACTTCTAGGAAATTGCATTTCTGTAATTGCCCCAGTGTCTGGGATTCTCTGCACCAAGAACTTTATTACTGGGGATTGGAGAGATAGCTGAGCAGTTGCCGGTGCTTGCTGTTCTTCCAGAGAACCCAACTTTGGTTTCCTTTACCTATATCAGGCAGCTCACTAACTCCAGCTCCAGAAGACTCCATGCCCTCTTCTCCGTGGTCACCCACATGCATGAGTCTGCACGAATCCACATAGAGATCCACATACCTACATTTACACATACATGCGCACGCACACACATTAATCAAAAGAAAATAAATCTTGAAGAAAAATTTTCTTATCCGCAACTCCCTGGACTCCGCTCTGTGTTCTGGCTTGTGAGAGAAACTCTTCATTGCTACTCACCAGTGTGCCTGTGTACCTATTCTTCTGGGCAATGTGAAATAGGAATGCTGTGCACAGTTATGTCTATGATGCAAGTCTATAGTTTTTTTTTTCCCCCTCTGGGGACTTGGCTAGTCTGACAAGATTCTGAGGCTGATAAACGTAAACCTCTTATTTAAAGAGAGATGCCGCAATTCAAATGAAGTCCAGGAACTGGGATGTCTCAGGGGTTCCACAGTGTGCATATGTTGGCTGAGAACTGTATTATGGGGTCCAGAGAGATGGCTCAGTGGGTAAAGTGAGTTCAATCCCAGGAACTTATCCCATGAGAGGAGAAACCGATTTCCACAAAATATCCTCTCATGCATGCACACTTGTACACAATATAAATGGAGACAATACGAAAACTGTATCTTTAAAGAAGCCTTTGTCTGTGTGGACGTGGGATTATCAAGACACTGAGCTTCACTGACTCCGGAAATGATTCCGAGATTAAAGTAGCCAGGGTTTAAGGGTTTGACACAGGCCTGTAAATGAGGACTCATGAGGGTGGAGAGATGACTCAGTGGTTAAGAGTGCTTTCTACTCTAGCCGAGGACCTGGCTTCAGTTCCAGCACCCATGCAGTGGCTCACAACCACCTTGTGACTCTAGTTACAGGGGAAGGTGACCTCTTCTGACCTCTGAGGGTACAGGGCAGGCATGCGCTCTATGTACATACATGCAGGCAAAACACTCATACACATGACAATAAATATTATTATTATTGTTGTTGTTGTTATTATTTCACAAGCTCACTCATGAAGACCAGCCTTGGAGACCTGGCACAAGGCGAACGGTGACACAGCAGAAAATTATTAACTGAAACTTTAGGTTTCCTGCCGCTTTCGGTCATCTGGCTGAAGCCTTCGGGTATGCTTGGAAAATCCAGCCTTTGGTTCTGTTCTTATCTAAGGCTTGCCCTATGTTAAAATCTTGGCTCACATTCCACAGCCATTGTTAAATCCATTAAATATTTATTTAATCCTGCTAGTACCAGGTACTTGGCTGTGTGGCGAAATAATATCAAGGTCCCTATTCCAGAAGAGTGTACACCAGTAGAGGAGAGGCTCACACGAGTAAACAGGCAGGGTGGGTTACAAAGATTGTAGTTGGCACCTCAGGGGAGTGGGAAGGGAAGTGCCCAGGACACATTTGACTCCTGTAAGATTTCCTGTGTACTGTCAAGGCACTGGGTGACAGTTGCCTTATATTATGACCTTGCTGAGTTTGTAGTCTTGATTTCAAAGTCTAGTTTTTTTCATGGGTTTAGAATTTTGCCCCTCCTCCAAGGGATTTTAGATGTCCAACAAGCGCCTGTTGCTCATAACAGTAGATGCCAATGTTGTCAGTTATTAAAATCCCATGCAGAACGCAGTATTTCGATTTTGTGATTTTTGGTCCTGGAGACTAAGTCCAGGGCCTTAAAAACACTAGGGCCCAGTCTCCACCAAAGAGACATTCCCAGCCCAGGACCTTGTATTTAAGGGGAACAGAGGTCGGTTGGCCTTTTGGAGAAAGGTGCCTCATTCTACCATGGCTATTATCTGCAGCCTCCAAACTGTGACCTGGGTTTGTTCTGGCTCACTTCAGCTCAGGATGGGTGTGAACACCCATCAGGACACAGGGCTTCCCACCCCAGCCCCCTCCTCTCCATCTTTCTTCCTTCTCCTTTTTGGCGATTCTTCTTTGGTTCCAGTCATTTTTGTTGCAAAGTGAGATCTCTTTCCAGTTAATATTCCTGTCACTGGTGGATGCCAAAATGACAGGGTTACAGGAGGAAACTAGTCTAGGTAGGCCACAGACCACGCCTCTCCAGTTTCTGTTGTGTTCTGAGGATTTCCAGAGTCGTGGGAGACCGTGATTCAAGCCTGGGTAAAATGATGCTAACCCTAAAAGCTCATTCTTGGGGTGAGGCAGGGATGCATTTCCTGGGTGCCACCTGGACTGAGTCCTCCTGAGGTTTGTTAGCAATGACACATCTAAGCCAGGTGTGGCAGCTCACATCTGTAATTTTACCAGTTAGAGGCTAAGGCAGGAGGATTTCTGAGACTCCTAAGTCCGTCTGGTCTATAGAGGGAATTCGAGGGAAGATGTTGAAGTATGAAAAGATTGCCATGTTATCAATGATACAAGAGATCATTGCTGAAGGAGGCAAGGATGCAGGGTGGAGCAAGGGCTTTGAGGACGAGCAAGGGCTTTGAGGACGGGGAAAGGTTTGGAGAGATCATTAAGGGGCTGCCTTTGTTACTACTCTCATCTCTGTGACTAAATACCTGAAAAGAAGCAACTTGTGTGAGGAAAGACATCTTTTGGCCCATAACGTGAAGGTATAGTCTATTACGGTAGGGAAGGAGGTGATGAGAGCAACTCAATGGAAACATTAGGTCTGGTCTATCGAGTCAGGGAAGGCAGATGGTGGGAGAGATTGAGAAGATTAGGATTAGGGGAAGGATTAGCCCATCATGGTGGGCAAGGCAGGTGATGGAAGAGGCTTGGGTGCAGTCAATCAAGGCAGGGAAGGCCGATGGTGGGAGAGACTCCATGGAAACAGGAGCTGGGGGTAGTTGTTTCTTCACATCCACAGGGATGGGGTAAATGGAGAACAAGAAGCGATGCCAGATTGTCAACTTCAGGGCCTGCCACTCAGCGTCCCATTTTTTCTAGTGACCCTTCACCTTCCTAAGGGTTCAAACCAGTGCCACCTTTTGGGGACCAAGCAGCATTCAATAAGAACCTGTGTGGAAACATTACACATTCAGATCACAACAGGGGGATTAGAGAAAGAGGTCAATTTAGTGATCATTAATCAACTCACTGGAAATTAAATTCTTAGTTGTTTACTACACCTGTGTATGTACATACATGTGTGCAGGTGAACCTGCGTGTGCTTCTTTGTGTGTGTGTGTGTGTGTGTGTGTGTGTGTGTGTGTGTTCAGAGGCATAAACATGTCCGTCGAAGCCAGAGCACACCTCTAGTGTCATTCTCAGGGTCACCATGCATCTCCTTTGAGACTGGGGCCTTCATTGCCCTAGAGCTCATCAATTAAGCTGGGTGGCCAACCTGTAGGCCTGTCCTCCTGTCTCTGCATCACCAAGGCTGCATGCAGCATTTGTAAGTGTGCCATCATTTCAAGAATTTCTACATGGGTCCTAGGAATCAAATTCAGGTCCTTAGGCTTGCAAGGGATGCGTTTTACTGACTGGGCCATTTCCTCTGGCCATCCGACTTTTAGAGCACGAATCACACGTCTGTGTCTCTTTCCAACAGCTCCTTCCAGTAGCAACACGGAACAGATGAGGTGTTCAGAGAAGCCTATTGCAAAGTTAAACAGGGGTGCTGAAGGCCGCTGACACGTAGGTAAACGTGGAAACAGTGAAGAAGGAGAGAAAGCCATGAGGAACTTGAAGAATCCTCGAGGTGCAGGGCACGCTGGAGTAGGATGTGGACATGGGGGTCAGGGTAAAAACCAGGTCGTTTACACAAGCCTGAGGTACCGGAGAGCTTCATGGTTAAAGTTGCTTATGCGTATTTGGGGCTTTGAGATGGGGAAGATCCTGAGGTATGTAAGATATCAGGACTGTGGAAGGTTTTCGGCAGCAGGAAGAAAGACCAGAGGAGGATCTAACCAACTGGGCCCAGCCTTCCTGCGTGCGTTATCTCATTGGATGCTAGCAGTGGGAGGAGTCTGCAAGGAGGAGGGGCTTTGCAGAATGCTGAAGAACAGTGATCCCAGGCAGCCGTGGGGGTTTTGGAAAAGCAGTGACCCCATTCTCTAGACACTGACTTTTCAGTTTTAGTGGTACAATGGGAGCAAGGTGAGGTTAGCAGTGGGAGGAAGGAGGGAGGAGAGAGGAGGGAAGATGAGTCGTGGAGGAGGAGGTCAGGAGCTGTGCACTGGTGAAAGTTGAGAACGGGCGCTCACATGACTGGTGTGAGGTCAGGGCAATGGAGGTGTAGGTAGTTGTCTCCTTGAAACCCCAGAATCCAGTGAGTCCAGTGACCTACTGCTGAGGTTGTCGTCTTTCTTAGAGCGGAATATGACTGTAGTGGGAAAGTCCCTTTGTGCTTCTGAAGGGAGATGACACCGGGGAGGTAGAAGGTGGCTTTGGGGCACAGCTAGAGAACGTCCCACGGGGAACGTTATGGCCACACACGAATAAGCTTTCTGTTTCAGGCGGGTGGAGAGGACAAGGCTGGTGGGGTGGCGATACCCTCCATTCTAACCCTCTCCTTTTAGATAAGGACCCTGTACACATGTAGCAGGAGGATGAACAGTCGCCATCCGAGGGTCTCCAGGATGTCCCTCATGCAGAATATTGGTTTATGACACAGTGTAGTGGCCTAAAGGTAGGGTTGTTAGATCGTATATGTGACCGTATACTCCCAGCATTTTAAGCAGTGACCCTGGGATGTTAACTTTCCTATCGTGAACAAGAGATGGTCTTTACGTCTTGGCTTCTGCTTACCATATCTGGCTTAAGGACACTCTCAACTCCACATATTGAAGGTTTATGCTACTGGCATCTAGCCAACTATTCTGGATGCATGTACTCCACCAACCGGTATGCAGAATGAAATAGCCAAAAGTCAGGGGCTGGGGAGGCAGCTCATTTGGTAAAAGTGCTTGCTGTGCATACGAACGTCAGGACCTGAGATAGAGCCGATGAACTCTTGAAAAAAGCTGGGCACACTTGTAAATTCAGTGTTCGAGAGATGGAGAGAGGCAGATCTCCGGGGCTTCTTGGCTAGCCACTCTAGCCAAGTTCTAGCCCACTTGGCAAGCTCTGGAGCCTGGCAAGAGACCTATTTTTCTTTTCTTTCTTTTTGAAAAGATTTATTTTATTTATTTTATGTGTATGAGTACTCTGTAGCTGTACAGATGGCCGTGAGCCATCATGTATGTGGCTGCTGGGAATTGAAGTCAGGACCTCTGCTGGCCCTGCTCGCTCTGGCTCCGCTTGCTCCAGCCCTGCTCTCAATTCACTGTAGCTCTCTTCAGAGGCACCAGAAGAGGGCATCCGATCTCATGATGGGTGGTTGTGAGCCACCATGTGGTTTCTGGGATCCGAACTCAAGACCTTCGGAAGAGCCGTCAGTGCTCTTAACCCGCTGAGCCATCTCGCCAGCCCAAGAGACCCATTTTTAATAACCTCAACAGCCCCTAAAGGATAATACCCAGAGTTGACTCTTGGCCTCCTCACGCACACCTGTATGTGTACACATGAATATGACACTTGCATA
Source organism: Montemys delectorum (assembly GCA_019843815.1). NCBI lineage: Eukaryota > Metazoa > Chordata > Mammalia > Rodentia > Muridae > Montemys > Montemys delectorum. Next base: position 1,790 of record JADRCD010188674.1, on the reverse strand, counting down.
CACATGTACATACACATACACACAATTCAGTCAGAGGCATTTCCCATACTTCAAACCAAGCCCAGGATTTGTGGGGCTGATCTGTAGTTCTTCACGGAAGAAAGGAGAGGGGCAGGGTTTGAACCCAGCACTGTGTCTGAAGGCTCTGTGTCCCCACCACATGTTGTCCCAGCCACACTGAGCCATCTTCTCACACGGTGGATAGTTGATATCCTGTCCCTCCAGTGTCTTCACAGCCTCTGCCTCTGCACAGCCACTTCCCCCCTGACATGCTATTCCTAGTCTGTACCTTCCTGTCTGCTATTTCCCGTCCCCCTGTCCCCCACAGCTTGGAAGAGGTCTTGATTTTTTCCCAGGGTTTTTGTGACCATCGTGATTATTATATTTTAAAATTTATACAGATACCTGAGGGCCGCTCAGCTGGGCACAGCATCTTAGAATTTGAAAACAGCTAAGTTTGAATGAGAATATAGTCACCTGACTAGAAAAAGGAATAAAACAGAGGATGTCATCCTGTATAAAGGGCTGCATTCATGCCTACGGTACATTTGGTTTTCTAAGAGGAAAATTATGCCGGGGATGGTGTCACATGCCTTTAATCTCAGCATGAGGCAGAGGAAGAAGCAGAGAGACAGAGGGAGAGAGAGAGAGAGACAGAGAGACAGAGACAGAGACAGAGACAGAGACAGAGACAGACAGAGACAGAGATGGAGGCAGAGAATCTCGGAGTTTGAGCCCAACCTGGTTTACAAAATGAGTTCCAGGACAGCCAGGGCCATATAGAGAGACATTCCCCTCAAGTGTCCAACAGACAAACAAAGGAGTGAATGAATGAACAAAAAATCCAAAACTAAAATTATAATCTTGCCCTGGTTTACATTTTATTGGTATTCACAATAAATAGCGAATAGTATTGCAGCTGATTGAGTTTTTTTTGTAGTTTATATAATATAATAGCAATAAGCACCAAGCATTATTTCCCTCCCTCAAAAGTTCCAACTTATAAAATAAAGTCAGATTTTTTTTTTTTTTTCTGTGCTGGGGATTGAACCCATGGCTGGGCCACACTTCTCAATCCCTACTGTCGGTCCTTCAGACAGCCCCCTTCTTAATACTGGGCCACTTCTCTCATGTCTTAGGCATGCATTTATTATTCAGTGTTTTCTGCCCTGCCCAACACTGATAGGCTTTCTTGCAAAGTTATGCATTGAGTATCCTAGGCGCTCAGTGGCCAAGTACACCTCGGCCTAGTGTGCGGTGCAGAGATTAAGGTGATCTGTGCCCTCCAGGAGGACCTGTAGATGCTTGCTAAACTGCTCTCTTGGTGTGTCACAGTATTTAATGTGTGTGCACTCCACTCCCTAGGCCTTGAGGCCGTCCAGGGCCAGAAGGAATACTCCAGGAGAAGGCGAGAGAACAGAAGAATTTGTGGGGGAGATCCGGGCTAGGTGGGATAAGCAGAATATTCCAAAAAGAAGTTGTTTCAGCACAGGCCTGGAGACTTCAGAGTCACATTCTTTGTGGGTTGCGATCACCATCACAGAGCAGAATGTCAGCAAACTGAGTTTAAAAATCCGATTGTCTTTTATTAGTAGTTTAGGAATCTGAGTTATACAGAGGAGGTGGCTTTACAGTCAGAAAAACCAAGGGAAGCAGAAACAAGAAACAAAAACAGGCCCTTTTAGTCAGAGGAAACTTCAGGGCCAGTGAGATGGAACAGCAGGTAAAGGTGAACGCCACCAAGTCTGACTGTGTAAACACACACAGACACACAGACACACACACACACA
>JADRCD010188673.1:23340-34726 GCA_019843815.1 Montemys delectorum | reverse complement strand
TTGCCAAGGACACTGTATGTGACATTGCCAAGGACACTGTATGTGACATTGCCATGGCCATCTCAGTACATGTTTTTGTATGAAGGTAAATTTTCATTTTTCTGCTAAGGAAAGACCTAGGACTGAGGTGGTTGTAATGTGTAGAGTAACAAGCTTCTTGGGAAACCATGGGAGCAGGCTGTGGGATGGCTCATCTCTTATGAACACATCCTTTGCTCTTGCAATAGTTTGATTCCCAGCACCCCTGTCCGGTGGCTAACAAGGGTCTGTAACTCCATCTCTGGGAGACCTGGGTGCCCTCTCCTGGCCTCTTTGAGCGTAAGCATGTAAGTGCACAGACACGTGCATGGGCACACACACACACCCATACATATTATAAAAATAAAAATACATCTTAAAAAGAGAAACCATCCGAGTGTCTTCCAGGGATAGGTGTCCATCTTCCCATTCCCAAAGCGCCTGTCTGCTCTGCATCCTGCAGTAACCGGTGGTTATCACGTTCACCATTATAAATAAGTGTATGCTGCATGGACTGGATGGTGTCACAAAGCTTTACAAATGCGGTCGTTTCCACAGAAACTAGAGGAAGCTGCCGGCATCCCCTGGAGGGAATAACTGCATCCCAGACATCAGAACCCAGTGTTTGAAGGTTCTTGGCTGTTCAAGACAAATTCAAGTTGTGTGTGTGTTGGGGGGTGGAATGGAAACGACCCTCAAACCTCAGCCTCCATGTCAGGGTGGAGGGAGCCTCAGACTCTATCTGGCTTTCTTCTCTCATTCCACTTGTGAGGAGATGAAGAAGAGACAAAATAGTTTGGTCCCTAGGGAATAGCCTTGCCTAGCGCTAGATTCCCAACAGAGAAGGGATAATTCGGGAGAATCTTTCTTGTGCCTCTGAGGCTGGGTCACAGTGCCAGAGGCCAGCTGGAGGCTGGTGGGCAGGGGCACCCATTCACCTCTCCTGGTTCCTTTGAAGAGAGGGGCTCTGGGTGAAGGACAGAGATGAGGAACAGCTTTGTGTGGCCTGGAGGCTCCGGAAGGATGGTAGGCTATGGGGATGAGAGGGAAATACTGGGGACTGCCATGCACTGCCAATGTTACAGCTATTCACTGAGCCATTTGCAGGAAAACTGGCCATTTTCCATTGGCAACAAAGTGCTGATGAGGAGAGACCTAGCCTGGAGTTCCCTCTGTTCAGAGGTTAGAGATAAATGAAAATTACTGCCCATGTGGTCACAGTGAACAGCGCCCTCCCAGGCCCCACAGGCAGGGCTCCACTTCTTCTCTGGCTATGGGCCCCAGCAGAGAAAGTCTTCAGGATGATCGGCTGACCCATTAGTCTGGATTCTGTGAAGGGCTGGCATTCATCTTGATGGGGTAGGGCCAGGTGTGAGTGGTTCTTTGTTTAGCTCCTTTGGGGCAATGGATCTCTGATTGCATCACTAATGAGAGAAGGAAGAGGAACAGAGAGGAGCCCTCAAGGAATTCAAGGCCACATTCACTAGCCCAGCAAGGCCCAGTTTACTGAGACCATGTTGGCTGGAACTTTCATTTATCCCTACCCTCCCTGCCCCACCCCATCCCTCCCTGTCGGCCCCTGCCAGTGTGCTATGCCTGGGATGTCATCAGGGTCACTCCTCTGGCTGTAAAGTGAGTCTAGAGGAACCCAGTGGGAACACACACCTCCTGGCTGGGAAGGGAAGTGTCATTGAGCCATCGAAGCATCGGCTGCCACTCATATCAGTGAGGGTTGGGACAAGAAGGAGGTGCTAGGAGGGAAGAGTGAGGGTGGCAGTCTGAGCAGAAAGGGTGGCTCAGTTGGGATAGGTAGGGGTGACACAAGTTGGGGGAGGGGCAGGGGCAGTGTGATCATGGATCCTCAGGGGTAGAGAGACAGGCTATGGAGGAGGGGGTGGTTCAGTTTGAACCATCTCCTATTTTCTGAGTGAAACACATCAGAGAGGTCGTTACGTTCCCAGGCCTCAGATGCTGTCTTTGGGCTGCTCTTGGGGCTTCCAGGTATCCCCTGGGACCATGACTGTTCTCCTCGTTGTTCAGCACAGCAGAGCAGAGGGTGGGGAGTATGGGGTTTGCCTCTGGCTCCTTTTCCCTCTGACTTAGTTAGGGTTTTACTGCTGTGAACAGACATCACGACCAAGGCAACTCTTATAAGAACAACATTTAATTGGTGCTGGCTTACAGGTTCAGAGGTTCAGTCCATTATCATCAAGGCAGGAGCATGGCAGTATCCAGGCAGGCATGGTGCAGGAGAAGCTGAGAGTTCTACATCTTCATCTGAAGGCTGCTATAAGACTGACTCCTCAGGCAGCTAAGATGAGGGTCTCTAAGCCCACCCCCACAGTGACACACATGCTCCAACAAGGCCACAACTTCTAATACTGCCACTCCCTGGGCCAAGCATATTCAAACTGCCACATCTCTCTGGCCACCCTAAAAGGGATTACATTATTTCCTCTGTAGGACATGTGACAGAGAAGATAGGTGAGGGTCCCATCTATAAACAGCAGGGCAATGATAGCAATGGTTATCTTGGTGCTGTTTTTGAGTGTTCGCTTCCCATCAGCTGCTGTGTGAGCCTTTTACAGAGATCCTGCTGTCTGCCCAGTTCCCAGAGGAGTGGTAGGAAGGATTTGTAGTTAAGATGAGGAGAAACGGTTTAGCTGAGTTATAGCGTGAGGTAATACAGTCCATCACTGAAGGAATATGTAGTTAGACTCCTCATATCCCAATAGAACAGGAAGTAGAAAGGAGACAGGAAGTGGGAGGCGTGCCTCTGGTGACTTATTTCCACCAGGCCTCACCTCCCAGGGTTCCAGAGCCTCTCAGAACAGTACCACCAGTTACCAGCCAATGGTCAACCACATGAGCCAAGTGTCAGGTTCAAACCGTAATAAGGTAGAAGCAGTGCAAGAATTGTTACAGAACTTCTTTCTGGGCTGGCCCCAGTCACGGGACATTTCCAGGAAGAAAGTCTCTCCAAGGAATCCCCAGATGTATAAGGCTCCACCTCCAGCAGCCAACCTAGCCCTGGCCCTAGGAGCAGCCACTTGATGTTGCTGAACAGACAACAGATCTGTCACTGGACAAGTCCCTGAGCCAGCACAGCTGTCAGCAGAGAGGAGTGGTCACGTACCATGGTCATAGCAAGTTTGCCCTTGAATGTGACAGGCATAAACGGAGACCTCAGAATTTGTGGCTCTTCTCCCTGAGTGATGGACGGATTCTCCAGGCTCTGTTCCACCCCTTGCAGTCAGGGAAGGTGAGTCTGGTTCAAGAGGTGTGGGTCAGAGGGCAATAGGCAGCCCCCCCATGTGATTTGGGGGGGGGTTACTCATGTTAGTGGGCAGGGCTGGCCAAGACGGGCTGGCAGGTTTGAGGCTGACATTGGCTACACCTCTAGACTGCCCCCAGACAGCACCCGTTCCCTGCTTGGTAAACATTAACAGGACACAACTCTTCCTTGCTTGCTCCCTCCCAGGCAAACATCCATCTAGTCAATATTGGTGGAATGTCCACCTTTTGCAGGCATGAACTAGGTGCTGGAGAAAGAACAGCAGACACATCCTCTGAGATCTGTGTCCTGCAGGGAGGTGAGGGACAGATGCTGACACACACAACAAAGAAACAAAAGCTTTGGGGAATTAGTGACCAAGGATGTGTCCCTTAAGTAGTGACAGTACAGTGCTGGTCCCTTGTGTTTTAGAGCAAAAGTGGGCTAGGTGTAGGGAAGAGAAGATGTAAAGGACCAGAGGCAGGGGTGGTGCTGGTGAGTGATGGTGGTGGTGGTGGTGGTGATGATGATGGGGATGGGGATGGGGATGGGGATGGGGGTGGGGGTGGGGGTGGGGGTGGGGGTGGTGCATGCATCTCACTTACATTGAGGAGCACAGGCCTTCTGGCTGGAATGAATGTGTATGTGTGTGTGTGTGTGTGTGTGTGTGTGTGTGTGTGTGTGTGTGTGTTGAGGGGGGTTGATGTCAGAGGTGTCTGTGGAGGCACACCTTCCTGGGGCTTCTTCACAATGCAGGGAGCTGGGGGTTCATCCCACTTCTTGGAGGATGGGAAGATACTGAGGACAAGAGGGCAGGCCCTGCTTTATGTTTTGAAATGGTTTCATAAGAGCAGATGCCACTAGCAACATCCAAAATGGCTAGAGTTTCCCAGTTACCAACACACACCCATGCCCAGAAAACTCAGTGCTGCTTCCTGGAGGCCATGCTGGCCAGATAGAACACACTAAGTCTAAGATCATTTTAAACACGTAAACCTTTGCAGTAGTGTCATTACACACAGCCCCATCCTTGTGAGTGTTCCTTTATGAGACATGCAAACAAGATCCAATCCAGTCCAGGGGAAAACGGGCCATCACAAAACCTCAGGAGCTTGTCCATCCAGAAACTGCAGACCGTGAATGTGAAGTGAGGAGTGGAAGTGGGATACAAGAACCTCCAAAGCCTGGGCACATTGGCCCTAAGGAATAACACTGGCACTGGGAGCAGCTGTTTCCTGAGGTTTGAGCAGCAGTCTAATTCAACTCTGAGTGAGTGGACAGTTAGCGGGAGTTTGAGGGACCAGAGATGGGTATACCACCTGTAGAAGGGAGAGGAGCTAGCTAGCTAGAGCTGAGAAAGGAGGAGGAGACTCAAACCATGAAGAAATGTGTGGTGTAACATGATAGATCAGATGGAACCGCACGGACTTCGTGCTTAATTCCTGCAGTAACTTCTGCTGCCTCGGAGCTAGAACCTCTGGTCCAGAGGTCAAAACATAACCTTGCTGTCCCTGTGATGATGGATTCATCCCTGAGATCCTATTGTGCAAGGAAATGAGGGCTCTCTAGAGACAAAGCTGAGCTAGATCTTGGGGTAGAGATACTTTCAGGTTGGAAGTCAGTGAGGCAGGCCTTCAGAGATGCTTGTTGGAAACCCAGGATGTGCCAAGGCCAGCCCTCCGAGGATCTCTTCCATCCCCTGTTGGGACGACCAAACAGGACGGTCTAAGTGTAAAAGCTAGTGAGCAAGAGGGACCAACTACGTCTGTAGGTGGGCTTGGGTCCAGAAAACTACTGATAAATCAAAGCGCTGCATGAGGATTGTGTGAGCCTCCCCACCATCCCTGTCCCTGTGGTTTACAGAAGGATTTGGGCCGAGTCACATGGCTAGAGGCACATACACATCTAAATTGCAGCCAGCCACCCAGGTCTCCTATGCAAACTTGGATTGGTTTGTTCAAATTGTTTGCTTGACGGAAGGAAGACAGCGCATACGGAGCTAGGCAACCCACAGAAGGTGTGCTGGCCCTCGTCAGATAGTCTGTGACGAGCAAATGGTAGGATCCAATGGCTTGCAGGCCTTGCTAGCACACAGGTATGAACACCCAAAGCCACAAACTCGAATAGTACATGCTGCCTTCTGCCCATACAAGTTTTTGCCCCCAGGGAAAGGATGTTTATCACACCAAAGAGAAATGGCAGTGTCTTGAGACTAGGTGAAGCTTCAAGGACTGGTGTCACTATCCCAGGGCATGAACCTCTCATACTCCAGGGTCTCATTCCTCAAATAGAACCATTTGTGCTGAGCTGTGCAAATATCCACCTTGACAGGCTTCTGAAAAAGAGAATTATTGCAAATTTGAAATCACAGAGGTTTGATATATAGTCCCAATTTTCATTATATTTTAAAACTGAGACGATCTCCCCAAAAGGCCAGAATTGAACAGCAACCTCCCTCTGCAGCTCTGGTGTAGTCCCCACCTCCCGCTCCCAGCCCCCGCCACTCCCGACCTCTCACCTCCTCGTTGATGCACTTGAGCTCTGTGATGGGTGATTTTACGCACTGCCAGTGGTCACACCATGGAGGGCAAGACACAGTGGTTATCATTATCTGCAGGTTAGAAAGCCAAGGCTCAGAAGGCTCAGAGGGCTTGCCTCAGGTAACAGGCAAGGAGAGGCATGCTAGTAGCTTATTCGACCATCCTGTCTCCTTCCTCAAAACGAACAGCCCTTGTTTTATTTGACCTGTGTCTTAGTCAGGGTTACTATGGTTGTGATAAAACACAGCAACTTGGGGAGCCAAGGGTTCATTCAGCTCACACTTCCTCATCACTGCTCATCATCATCAGGAAGTCAGGACAGGAACTCAAACAAAGCGGGAACCTGGAGGCAGGAGCTGATGCAGAGGCCATGGAGGGGTGCTGCTTACTGACTTGCTGCTCATGGCTTGCTCAGCCTGCTTTCTTATAGAATCCAGGACCACTAGCCCAGGGATGGCCCCACCCATAGTGGGCTGGGCCCTCCCCATCAATCACTAATTAGGAAAATGCTCTACAGGGTTGCCGCCCACCCCCCAAAGACAGGTTTCTCTGTGTAGCCCTGGCTGTCCTGGAACTCACTCTGAAGACCAGGCTGGCCTCGAATTTAGAAATCTGCCTGCCTCTGCCTCCCAAGTGCTGGGATCAAAGGCATGTGCCACCACTGCCTGGCTATGGATGAGGGTTTTTTGTTTGTTTGTTTCATTTGAAGCTCCCTCCTCTCTGATGACTCTAGCTTGTGTCAGGTTGACATAAAACTAGTTAGCAAAACCTAGTGACTTGCCTAGATAAGTGTCGGTTTCTCCGCCTCCTTGCTGCTAGATAGGACTTTGTTATTAAATTGCCAGTGATTAAGTTGGCAGAAGTGTTACAATGACCTTAAAAAAAAAAACAAAAAAAAACCTTTTGATTGATTCTTTGTGAGTTTCACATCATGCACTCCAGTTCCACTCATCTCCCTGCCCGTTTGTATCTGCCCTCCTTCCTTGCAACCTTCCCACCAAAATAAAATAAAATAAACAGATATAAATAAAATAAAACACACAAACAAACCACCTCAGCGTGGAAGCTGCAGTGTGTCACAGTATGTCACACACTATAACCCGTTGTCTACACATCTTTACTTGCAAATGTTCACTGGTCTGGTTTGAGGCCTCTGACTTCTGCTTCTGGATCCTCACTGGGACTCCTTTAGGATATCCGGTTGTTGCCCTGTGTCAAGGAGATCCTGCAGCTTTGGGTCTGCAAGACTGGTCCCTTCACACCCCGCGGCAGTTCATAAATGGGGTAAATGTCGATGAGGTGGGCCAACTCGAAGGCTTAGATTTAGGCCTTGGTGGTAACTGAAGTTGGTCAGCTTGCCAGATCTCCTGTACCTACACCAGCAGAGTGAGCTCTCTCTTGCTACCCTGGCTAGTACACCAAATGCCACAGCCAGCAAGGAACAGGGTCAGCTCTTCTCACCCGAGCCCCTGCTACCAGGACCAGTCTACTATGCTGCCTGGGTAAGGTGAGGAGCCCCCCCCCCAGAGCGCTGTACCCAGTGACAGGTAGGGCCAGCTCTACATAGTCCTTGAACTTTAACAAGGTCCCAGGTGATGTCCACATGGCCTTTGGTGGCAGACCCCTCCTGCTGCATGGCCAGGGTCCTAGACATGGCCCTCAGTGCACAAGAACCGTTTTTTAAAGTATCATTAAAAAGGCGATCTGTCCCTTGTTTTCTCCTCTTGTCTTCATTCCTCATGTCTGAATGCAGATGTAATGGATGGTGCTTTTTTTTTTCAGCTGTATTGGGTCACAAAGAGACCTGAAACTAGAAGCTGTGCTTGTCAAAACAGAGCGATAAGAGCTGGATTTCCTGATGAATGTATTTATCTGCAATATCAGCCCTGGCTCACATCCTAAAAGGCTTCTTTTATGATCACCAGGAAAGCACAGCTGTGTAAATCAGGTCTCAGTCTCTGCAGTAGATGCAGTGTTGAGGCCAGGATTCACACTCAGTCTTCCTGGGATTAACCCAGCCTGGGCACATAATTTATTCCTCTGTCCAGCCTTCTATTCAGAACTGCAGTGGCATCAAATCTCAGAATTCTTCCTTGCCTGGCCACAGTAACCCTTCTTGGCAAGAACAAATGAGCCACGCACGTGCATGCCTTGGCTATTGAGACAGAGGCAGACTTCTAGTCCATCCAAACCGCAAGGCTGACCCAAACAAGGGCAATTTGGGAGTCATGGACATGGGATCCGAAGTTCCTGTGTCACCTTGCTGGACTCTAAGATTTGGTTCTGGGATGCACTCCAAGGCTGAATGACAGAAAGCGTGGCTGTAATAATGACCAACAGCAGGACACCTTCAAGCAGATCCCAATAGTCTGGAGAGGCCGCTGCCAGCTGCCACTGTTTTAACTCATGTAGGGTGTCCCCGTAGTTGACAAGTGTCCTTTTAGTTCACAATAATGGATCTCTCTTGTTTAAGTGGTTAGGACGATCAATTTTCCTGTTGGCAGAAGGAAACCCGCACGGGCAGATATTGAGATGTCTCCAGGGGCCGTGAATGGATACAGCCTTCTGGCTGGAAAAACCTCCAGGTTTGCGCTCAACTGCCTCCAATCTTAAGAACAATCACAATGAAATTAATAGCACCGCTTGCAGACACCTCGCCATCTTTCTTCTTGCTTTCTCCTCTTCCGAGTATGACCTACGACGCCTCTGTTATCCACACTTACGGTCACTCTGGTGTCACGTCCCTCTATGCCACCATCTCTGGGGACTGCTCTCGTTAAAGTCACTGGCTGCGTCCTTCTGCTAACCCTGTCGGGATTTGTATTTTTGTTTCATGCTCTTGAGCCTCTCTCTAGCTCAGTGGTTCTCAAACTTCCTGACATGGTCACCCTTCATACAGTTCCTCATGTGGTGGCGATCCTTAACCATAACAACATTTCCTTTGCTACGTCATAGTTATAATTTTGCTACTGTTATGAATCATAATGTGAGTATCTGATAACGTAGATGGTCTTAGGTGACCCCTGAGAAAAGGTCATTCTACCCCCAAGAGGTCATGACCCTGCTCTAGAGTCTGATGCTATTAGCCACTCCTTCAGTGAAATGAAGCCTTCTTAATTGTCTGACAAAAGGATCTTGCACTTTTCTCTTGTCTCTCAGGTCAACTGGTCTCTGTCTGCATCCTGGCTCTACAGAAGTTCATCTTTGGTCCTCCACTTTCCTCCCTCCCCTCTTCTTCCTCTCTTCTTTGGCTGTATTCACTGGTTCATAAGCCATCTCCTTGGGTCCCTATGTTTATCTGACAGATGCCTTCCTAGTTAACTTCCTCCATCTGCCAACATCCTCCTTTGAGGTAGAGATTTGATGACAGACAGTCTATCCGGGGTGCTTCCAAGGGGTGGAAGGACCAGCATTGCTCACAGCTCAGTTCTCAGTGTTATGGTAACCACAAAGGCTTCAGGTGGCCCTGAGACCCCCTAGGATCTGGGATGGCCCTTCAGTGTTATCCCGAGAGGTGGCAAAGGCTCCAGGCTTTTCTGCTCTGGGAGCACAGGTTGCTGGGTAGGAGCTGCCCTTGGAGAGCCAGTGTCACCTAGGGTGATGGAAATGCCTTCTGCCAAAGGCAGCTTCGCTTCCAAGATCTGCCCAGTTGGAGTTGCCAGCAGGAGCCCATGCTTGCTGAGGGCTTGGCTCTGATGAGGAAATCTGGGTGACTCCGTGGCACCCACAGTTCAGTCTCCAGTTGATGTGTGCCGCAGGAGGTCAGTGGTGCGGCCAGATGCCTTCCATTACAGCCCATCCTTTGCACAGTGGCTCTGGAACCTTCTCTGCCCCACACCTAGGCCATGCTTCTGGGGACCCTGCTCATTAACTCTCCTCTGTTCCTGAGGGCATTGGCTTCTCTGCAGAAAATCAGCTCTTGGGCATAACATCAACCTACCAAGTCTAGGGAGGCCAATCAGGCTTCCCTGGCCAACAGAGGGCACAATGGGCAACATAGGATTCACCAGGTCCCAGGAGGGGCACACTTATCAACTTGGAAATCTCCTTGTCACCCCACAGTCAGATGGGGGGGGCAGGAAACTAGGTACTGGAGAGTTGGAGTAGGCAGGTATGAGCCTGGAGGCCTGGGCTGGGAGCCTACAGGGTGGGTTATTGTACATAGTGTCCCCCACACCATATAACCCCTGTAAGATCCCTGGAGACCCTACTTCCTTACTGCAGAAATGAGCCTGCATCTTTCATGACTCAACCAAATAAAAATAACACTAGAGCTTGTGCCTTTCAGGTACACAGATACACTTGGGACCTCTGTGCACAAGTATGTGATCAGAACCTCTGATCCCACCACTGACACAAGCAACAGCCTATTCATGCTTTTGCCATAGACAGACATAGGGAAAGGCACAGGAGAAACAGATACAGGCATAGGAAAAGACAACATAGACCCAGGTATAGGTACAGTCACAGTCACAGTCACAGTCACAGGCACAGACACAGTCACAGGCACAGACACAGGAACAGTCACAGTCACAGGCACAGGCACAGGTATAGTCACAGGCACAGTCACAGGCACAGGCACAGTCACAGGCACAGGTACAGTCACAGGCACAGTCACAGGCACAGTCACAGGCACAGGTATAGTCACAGGCACAGTCACAGTCACAGTCACAGTCACAGGCACAGACACAGACACAGTCACAGTCACATTCACAGTCACAGTCACAGGCACAGGCACAGTCACAGTCACAGACTCAAGCACAGGAGTAGGCCCAGGCACAGACACAGTCACAGTCACAGTCACAGGTACAGTCACAGTCACAGACACAGTCACAGTCACAGGCACAGGCACAGGCACAGGCACAGGCACAGGCACAGTCACTGTCACAGTCACAGGCATAGGCACAGGCATAGTCACAGGCACAGTCACAGTCACTGTCACAGGCACAGGCACAGGCACAGACATAGGCACAGGCACAGGCACAGACACACACAGAACAGACACAGTCAAATAACTCTAACAAATATCTGTGGGCCTGTGTCCCTACCCATAACCTATCTGCCCATGACCCAAAGTGTAGCTGTTAAAATAGCATTGTGAGCATTTAACAAAGCAATCCTGCTGAAGGCAGAACAACCAGGGCTGAGGGCTGTTCCCACCTCAGGAGGGAGGGGTTAGCTTTTGCTCTTTCTTCTTTTTGGGAGCTGGTCTTCTGAAGCAGTAAGTATTCCTTCCCTGGTTCCCCAGAGACAGGGCCGTTCTCTAAATACCAAGGCAAGCGAATGGAGGCTTCAAAAGGTCATCACCAAGCATGGAGAGGGTGGTATTTAGCTAAGAAGTGGCTCCTGGATGGCTAAGCGGGCCTCAGCGGGAAGCCTTTGTTACTAGCCTTCTTTGCCACCTGGGTCCTTATGAATAGAGCCTAGAGGGCTCTGGCTGAGAGGAACAGAAATCCCTGTCCTTTGGGTCAGAACTGTCCCTGAATCTCCAGGCACAACTTCCAGATGAGGAGGAGGAGGAGGAGGAGGAGGAGGAGGAGGAGGAGGAGGAGGA
>JADRCD010188673.1:0-23240 GCA_019843815.1 Montemys delectorum | reverse complement strand
GGAGGAGGAGGAGGAGGAGGAGGAGGAGGAGGAGAAAGAGGACAAAGAGGAGGATGAGGAAGAAGAGAAGGAGGAGGAGGAAGAGGAGGAGGAGGAAGAGAAGGAGGAGGAAGAGAAGGAACAGGAGGAAGAAGAGGAGGAGGAGAAGAAGAGGAAGAGGAGGAAGAGGAAGGGGAGAGGAAGAAGAAGAGGAGAAGGATAGGGAGGGGGAGGAGGAGGTGCCACTGGAACCTTTGATGGCTCTGAACTGGAAGTAGCAATCTTACAGATTTACTGGGGAAGTAGCTGAAGGGAGGGCCCTATGTTTCCTTGGGGGATAAGTGTGAAGAGTTGAGCTTTAGTTGCCAGCCAGCTTGACAGGAACTTGACAGGAGCCAAAAGGCCCATCTTTTTGTTTCCAGACCTAGTCAGAGGTTTCTAAAAAGGGTTAGGGTGCACTTCTCCCCTCATTCAATGGTAGCCAAGACACAAATGGATGAGTCACCCAGACAGATCCCTCTGAGCTCTTTCTTTGGGACAGTGCCTTGCTGGGCTATCTGGCCTGGGGGATTCGATCTCAAGAGCAGGGTGCTGGCAGAAGCCATGTCAGTGAGCACTGCCTGCTGGCACAACCCTTTTGCATGAGGAAGTGGAGCGATTCACTTGTCACCTGTGAAGATGGAGCAGAGGCACAAGCAAAGATACAGGGCAAAAGTGGACTGGGGATATGGCTGTTCTTTACAGCCCTCTGACCTTCAGGGGCTCCCCTGCCTCGGCCTTTTCCTTTTGTATGGCCACTAGGCACACAGGCTAGGAAGGTAGAAGGCAGATGCAAATAGGGGTTGGGAGCATGCTGGCGGGTTCCTTCCCTGCCTGGTGGCAGCCATAGGTCTCTAGAGACCCCTCTGTTTCAGCTCTTCACACAGTGCTGTTTCTTTCTCCTGGTTCAGCCATGTGCTTGGGGTCCTGAGGTGGTTAGCTAGAGGGGAGGAGAAACAATGAGCCCTGGGGATATCACGTTATTGCTTGTACACCTGCAATCTCAGTCCTGGGGAGGCTGAGTCAGGAGGATTGCCATAGAGTTGAGGTTAGCTTAGACTTCACAGCAAGTTCCAGACCAGCCAGCCTTCACTGTAGTCTCAAAACAAAACAATAAAACCTACCAACAACAGCAGCAAAAGAGGCTTGTGACCACGAAGTGGATGAAACCTTCAATTTGAGGGAAAACTCAGGGTGACTGGGCTCAGTGCCTTTGACCATGTGGTGCCCATTCCTGGGACACATCCCCCGCCACCTCCCCATTCCTAGGTGCTGCCAAGAGTAGGGAGGAGGGAGAGTGTCAGGGAGAGGTAGGCCCATAGCAGCTGTCCCCAGAGACGATCTTGTTTTTCTGGGTCCTGTAAGACAGGAAGGGAGAGGTGCTGTGCAGGACACATACACACACACACACACACACACACATACACACACACGCTCTATTCTCCACTGATGATGCATAATGCAATCAGGGCAAAATATTCATGTCATAGAAAAGCATGCAGCTGCAAGTGTGAGACTCGTGGGCTATGAGCCACACGTTGCACCTTGACAGAGCCACGGAATCTTGGCGTGACCGAGGAGTTGTTGTTTATTTGCATCCTTCACTGTGGTATCCTCAGTGGAAGATCCGTCCCCATCACCCTGTCTCCATCCTAGTCCATTCTATGGGCAGCCATCCTTGCTATGAACAATTAAAGTCTCCATTGCAGCCCCAGGGAGTCTCCACCCGGTCTTAGCTCTGGCTCAGGGAGCATTGAGGACGACACCTCTCCTGATGTTTCTAGAGCTGTCAGCCAGGATTTTCCTAAGAGACATTTAAAAAGATCCCCGGAAGGAGGTAAGCTCCCACATGAGGAACTTGTATCTGCATGTTAGTGCTTGTCCCTAGACTGCCATCACACTAGGGTGAGTAAAATCTGGCTTCCAGACGACAACCAACGAGAGAGGAAAAATGACATTAGATTGAGAGTTGGGAAGCTTGGATCTTAATCTGGCCTGGACACTTCCGGCTGTGTGACCAGGAGGAAGTCGCTTCACCTCTCTGAGGCTCCGTGTCTTCTGTAGCACAGGGACAGACGCTTCTATTGTAAGGCCTCAGGGAAGGGAGAGCTGATGAGCTGGGGGCAGCCTGCTTCTTGACTAGAAGGGACATGCAGTCGTGAGTTCTCTGAGTGTCCTCTGGAGGCAGAGGAAGGAGAGGTTTGGGGAACATGGCACCCCCATTCACACTCTCAGGTTCCAGATGATGCTCAGGGCCAGGGAAGCACATGAATGAGAACAGAAGACAGATTCCCCACTTAGTAATGTAGCTGAAGTACTGCTGTCTGTACTCAGGGACAGGGCAGGGTAGATTGGGACAGATGGGACAGATCCCTAGACCACAAGAGGTTGCTCTTCCACCAGCTTTGTGACTTTGAACAAAAAGTCCTAACTTCACAATCCCTCCATCAGAGAATGGCAGGATAAGCACGGGCAGACAAAGCCAGCAGATGTTCTGAATCTTGGATGGTCATTCAGTAATTAAGTGTAGCAGGAAGTGGTCCAGAGTGGGGCAGGCCTCTGTATGTCAAGATGGGCGAGGGTCGGAGGGGTTCCCAAGGGCTACACAATGAGGTCAGGGGCTGAGATCTCACACACACATACACACACACACGCACGCACGCACACATATCCCTCCAAGCCTGGGGGCAGCAGCCGGATTGATGCCACTTATGTATTTGTTTATTGTGTGTATACCTATGTGAGTGCACAGGTGTTCAGGTATGAATCTCCATGTATGGTGGGTATGCCTTCAGCCCTTGGTCTCCACCCTAATCTTTTGAGACAGAGTTTCTTACTGAACCTAGAGCTTGCTGACTCGCTACACTGACCAGTTAAGCCAGCTTCAGGGATGCCCCTATCTCTGTCTTCCTATCATTAGGTTTCAGGCGCTTGAGGCTGTACTTGGTGGCTTTTTACTTTAATATTGGGAATTTGAACTCAGGTGCTCATGCTATTTTGGCAGGCCTTTCACTGAGCAGTCAACACAGCCACCAACACAACAGAGAAAGAGTTCTAAAGTGGTGTAGGTTATAGTCCAACAGCTCATCCAGCATGGGCCGCCATGATTGTCACTCCCGTCTCCTGGTACCTTCCATCCTTCTTCAGGTGGGCAGCTGTTTTTCAGTTGATCACCATCTACAGGGTCCACTTCCCTTCCCTTCCACCTTCTCCATGAGGAACACCCTCTCATATATCCCTCCCTCTCCCTCTTTCCACTGCCATCCCTATAGCCTGGAAAACTCCCATGGATATTTTCATGGCAAAATTACATGAAGGGCCAATAAGCCCTGCTGAGAGCCAGCGGCTCCTTTGCCTTGAAGCCATATTTCAGCCATCTTTACTCACGGTCCACAGGGCCTTGTCTCTATACCTGGATAGTTGACCTTCCTGGACCAGCTCTTACTGGACCTTCCTGGGTAACACTCCTGATGACCCTTTCATTCTCTCTGGCTGACCTCTGGTTGTCCTTGGACTGGTGATCTTTGGACAAGCCTTTGACTTTGATTTCTTTTCTAAAAATATTAATTTTGTTTCATTGTTTTATTTTATTTCATTTAAAACTTTTATATATATATAACTTTTATATATATAGCATATATATATATATATATATATATATATACACATACACACACACATAGGCATTTTGCTTCCATGTTTGTCCATATATATATATATATATATATATATATATACACATACACACACACATAGGCATTTTGCTTCCATGTTTGTCCATACACACCATATAAACCTGATGTTCACATGTTATCATAGGCTATTGGACCCCTGGAACTAGAGTTGCAGGTGGCTGTGAGCACCATGTGGATGCTGGGGATTGAACCAAGGTCCTCTGGAAGAACAGCCAGGGCTCATATTTGCTGAGTCATCTGTCTGCCCCAGACTTTGGGTTTGAAGGCAGCCGGGTCTCCTGCGTCTCTACCCACTGTGCTATCAGGTCTTCCACTATTTTTCTTTAGACAAGTCTCTTCTGCATTGAGGCTTTTCTTTCTGTTCATGAAATGACCACAATTTCTACCTGTGCTGCCCTTGACTCTCCCCAGCTTAGGTCTCTCCCCTGAACACCCACCTGCTCTGCTGTCCACCGGGCATCTCTCCCAGGATGCCTTTCACACTCACCACGTTCTTCAGGTTTATCATCTCCCCTTATGGTTTGTTCTCTGAGTCAGAGGTTGCCTCCCTCTAATAGCCTCCAAAGACAAAGAACTGAGACCTCTCTGCTCAATCCTGTCAATTCTCCTGTCTCTCCACTCACCATTCACTCTGGGGGACCCACCTGCACCTCTTGATTTTGTCTTGCCTCTCTGCTTGTGTGGTTTTGTTTGTTTGTTTGTTTGTTTGTTTGTTTTTGAGACAAGGGCTCACTATGGTGCCCAGGCTAGCCTTGAATTTGTAAGACCCTGTCGAGCTTTAGCTTACCGAAGACCCCCTGAGTGAATCACATGGAGCCTGATCGATGCAAAGAGCATGAGGATTTTTATTTCAGTGCACTGAGGAAAGGAGGTGACCCCGCACAGCTTGTTCAGTGAGCTTTTATACAGTTTTCAGGGCAGCAGCCATTAGACACAATGTGATTGGTAGAACAGTGTGACTTTTTAAACTGATTGGTCTTTAGGGAACGAGGCAGCAAGGACTTCCCTTGTCTGATGGTGGGCAAAGGTCCACCCTGCGGAATGTGTCCCTACCCAAAGGTTGTTTCTCACCCTATGATCTGAGGAATGCTAATTAGCCTTTCCAGAGAGTTCTGCTACCTTCCTAAAGTTCCTGAGCTTATCTTATTACGGAAATTCCTGGCCTCCCAGTGTTTTTCTGAGATGTCCCTGTTTACTCCGATCTTACAAAGTCACAATTTTCCTACCTTAGTCTCCCAAGTGTTATGATTACACTGGCATATATGACTTTTATTCTCTGGGTGGGGCAGTCAGGTGCTCCACCTGCTGTAGCACCAGCCTTTCTGCGTATGAATACCAGGGCTCTAGGCCAGGATGCCACCGTCTAGAGCCCTGGCATAACTTAGAGTGTTGTCCCAGTTCCAACCTAGTCATCAGATCTCGGTCATACCTCAGGGAGTACTCTGCTCCAGGGAGACCACCCTCTCTTCCATCCATTCCTCAGAATAGCTGAACTTGAGCACATTGGACATCTAGGGTTTTTTTTTGTCAGTGGGAGTCAGTGGGGAAAGGGACACATTACATGTGTGTGCGAGTGTGTGACAGTGAGTGTGTGCCGTGTGGGTATGGTGTGTACATGTGAATATGCATGGGCTGGAGAGCCAGGATGATCAAGGAGGGACTCATGTCCCTCAGAGACACTTCCCAAGAGCCTGTCTCCTGCTGTGGCCCTCCCACTCCAGAGAACAAAGAGCTTTCCAGTTGACTGCCGCCTGTGTTAGCCGAGACAAGGGTTGTACATCTCAATTTTTATCACATGAAAATGAAATCAAGAATGTGAGAACAGACCCAGGAGAGAGGAGTTGGGGGGGGGGGAAGGGGACGGTGAATGCTTTTCCACAGTAGAGACCTCTTGTTCCCCCTGCATCTCCCACAAGAGCCACCTCTGTTGAGACAGCAGCATTCTCTTTGGGGAACCTTCAAAGAAGGTGGCATTTACATTCTGAAACACGGGGAGAGTTAAACGCTGCGACAGCAGTAAGAAAAGCAGCTGGGAAAGGAAGCGTGTGGTGTGCTGCCAGCTCACGCGCTCCGCCTGCACAAACCCGCCTTGATGTTGCTGCCTTGACTAGACAGGAGATGTTTGCCTTCTCAATTAGGAAAGATCCACAGCTTCACGCCTGCCTGGGAGGTGGTGGAGGCACCAGGATTAGCACCAGGGAAGGACAAGGGAGGTGACAGAGTCAACAAATGTCTCCTCATCTTCTTTCAGCCCCTGCCTGCCCCAGAAAACATTTTTGGTTTCCTGGTGGGTCTTACCCTTCTGCTCTCTCCTCTGCCTTTTCACTCCATAAACTTGAACTCAGGGCTACTTCCTACTTCACACAGGCTCTGTGGGTAGATCTGGGGTCACAGAAGAATAAAACAAGGCCCCTTCCCTGGGGGAACTCAGAGCTAGTCAGAAACTACTGGGAAAATAGATGAACCCAGAAATAGCCAGCCGTCTTCTGCTCCTGAAGGTGCAGGTCAAGGGGCATAGAAATATTTACCCAAGATTCCTACAGATTTCTGGGGTTGGGGAGCTTGCACATGCCACCATTAGGCACAGACTGGAGTCTAAGTGCCTGGGTTCCAGTCTCAGCTCTGAAACAGAACTGTTCTGCCTCTCCACATCCACGACCACAGCAGGTGGACAGCTTTCGTCCCTGCTCTGGGCAGAGTGTCAATCATGGTCATTTTTGTCTCTTTGTCATTTGGAGCAGAGCTTCTGCTTGCATTGAATTAACTCCATTTATGCATCTTCTTACCTCCTGCTGGTTCGACCCCCCCCCACACACACCCCCAGTCAGCCCAGATGTGGACCTCAATTCTTTCCTTTATGCTCCATTAAAAAAAATTGGCCTCACCCCTAAAACAAAGCGTGCCTGGGCACACAAAATCTCTGTGGGTAGCCATATTTTCAAAGGATGGAAGAGGAAGGGATTTGTATATTGCAGAAAGCCACATGCAAAAGCCCATTCCCCAAAGCCCCCCCCCCCCGCCCCCCCTCCCCCCCTGCCCCCCCCCCCCCTTTTTTTTTTTTTCCCCCCCCCCCCCCCCCCGCTGCTCTCTCTATTCACCTTCTGTTTCCTCTTGCCCCCAGCAGAACAGTTTAGCAGTCTCCCGCTTCCTTGTCTCTCATCAAATCAAACCCACGGGATGTTATCTCCCTCCCAGAGCCTTATCAAGGTATTTTCCTATACAAAGACACTCTCTTTTCTAAGAGGGATTGGAGTGTCAGACGGTTGTGTCAGTTAGAATCCGACTAGGGAAGGGGAAATCTTTAATGTGGGGTGCTGGTTGCAGGCAGTGGATGGGTAGCAGAGCCTTAGGGCTCTTGAAGAGCCTCTGTCTCCGGGCTGTGCCTTGCAACCCTGCTCCTCTGTACTGCAGTCACGTTGTGGCCCATTTTTGTCCTTTTTAAATATGTATGTGGTCACCATTAGTCTAGGTGAGGAGGTTACCTGGGGACAGCAGATGGGAAAGAGTTAGAAGAGTAAAGGCCAAGACCAAGAAGCTGTGCTTGACCAGGGAAACAATGTGATCTTCTAATCTGGTTGGCCTCTGGGAAAGGATGCCTAGGATGTGATGGGTTGGGGTCATGTTAGCGCTGTCTTTTTTACTGATGGGGAAACTGGGTTCATGAGAAGCAGAGCTCTGCCCACACTTAGCAAACAAGAACTATAGCTGGGGCTCCGCTTCAGTCCTGGATGGTCATACCAGCAGCACAATATGGTAAGGAAGATTCAAGAACAGAGAGGATGAAGGTGCCCCTGTACCCACTGGAGGGAGACCCCAGAGGGTGATAAACTTAGCTGGACAGAGCAGAACTGGAAGGAGCCTTGGAAGACCAGACCAACCAACAAGGGAGGCCACATCCAAACAGTCAGGAATGTGGGTGTCCCTACTTTTGTGGCAGAGAAGATGAGGCAGTTACTGTGGGAAGAATGATTTGCAGGGTAGCTGTGGGGGAGGAGGGGCCAATCTGTTCTCTAAACAAACGGCACACATGCCTGTCATCCCAGAGCTTCAGAGAAGGGGCAGGTGATTCATGAGTTCAAGAACAGCCTGGACTACAGATCCAGACCTTGTGGCCAAAATAAGCAACAACCAAACCAGAAACAAACCTTAAATGAGAGCCAAGCCCCAGTCCATCCATTGTCCTAGCCAGTTTAACTAAGCTAGCCTCCTTGCCACAAGGAAAGGAATACAAAAAAACAAAAACAAACATATATATATGTTTATATATATATATATACACACACATGTGTATATGTACATATATATAGCTGATCCTTTGTTTGTTTTGTTGTTGCTATGATAGGGTCTCATTACATAGCCTTTGCTGGCTTAGAACTCTCTATGTAGACCAGGCTGGCCTTGAAGGCACAGAGATCTGTTTGCCACCATATCTAGCTACCTGGTTCTTGATGAAAAATAACTAATAAATGAATGCTGGTCAACTTCAGCAGAAGGGCAGTGCCCTGAAGTCTGTGCAGTCTCTCAAACTTAAAGGAAGACATGAAAGTTGGCCTTGAGCAATGGTGGGAGCTAAGATGCTGGGTGAATGGGTGCAGCTTCCAGGTTACAATGGCTTGGAGGCTTGATTCACAGCCTAGCCAAGGGCAACTTTCTATCACGCCTTTCTCTGTGACATCCTTCTAGGGTGCCATGAAAGGCAAGCAGAGGCTGTACTGAGGTCAGAAGGAGGGAGAGCTCAATTCCAGACCAGAAGTGAGGTCACCTGGAATTTTCCTTCAGCCACAATAGCATTCAGTGAAGGAGAAGCAAGTCCTTGCCTTCCCAAGCCAAGACAGAGCGATATTAAAAAAGAAAAGGATCTTGGTGAATTATCTCCCTACAGACACTAACAGACTGGAGTTTTGATCTCCTTCAGCTCCCCAGGGATCCCCCTCCTCCATCTCAGGTCCCTGTCCTGGTGCTGAGCGTTCACCGTGCTCCCTCAGGCTCTTCTGGGAACATGGTTTTTCATTTACAAGGCTACAATATCTGCACAGACAATCATCTCCCCTCCACCCCCATCCCAACCTGCCTTACCTTGGGCAGCTCGCTACTGTTCACTCGGCAGCCAGGGCATATTTAAAAGAGAGAAACTCTAAATTAACTTTCAGAGGCTGGAAATGAAAGAAAAACAAGCTCCTACCATTCTTGAAGGGAAGGAGAGGGCTTTGGTGGCCTCAGGCATCCTTCGTCCCAGCTGGGGAGAGAGTGACAGAGTTCTCCTTGATCCCAGATACAGGGTTAACTGACAAGGAAGGGGAAGGGAGAAGGCTGGCGTAAAGGCTCTGCAGGGTCACAGGGGTCCTACATTCTCCATTCAAGGGTGACTTTGTTATAACCTGAGTTGGGTGCCCCACTCGCAAAGAATCAGGAAGGAGAGAAGCATGAGATTAATTTATTAATTGAAACTAGTATACCAGGGTCACTCTGTAATCAGGAACAGAGGACCCAGAGGAAACAAAGCTTTGGGTATTTATACCATTTTCAGACAGCTTACAACGTGGGCTGGTTACACTTTACACTTTACAACATGGGCTAGTTACACATTATCCTTAGTTTCTATTGACTTTTCTCCTCCCGGTTAGGATAAGACCCCTGTGACACGAAGGTGGGGTGGGGGAGATTCACTCTCCCGGGGGATGTCTCTTGGAAGCGTGCATTCCTTGGGGATGAGTGTTTGCTCTGTAAACTCTCTTAAAAACCCTTTCTTAAGGATAAGTGGACTTCCTTGCTTTCTGGTATTTTTATGGGGTATCTCCGTTTTCCATATTATTACAAATTCTGTGTCCTGCTAGCATCCCAAGCTAAATGAGGAGGGTAAGGAAGGAAGGGAAGGAAACTAAGGCTGCTAACCTGGCAGGTCGTGGGAGGACACTGGCCTTCCTTGTTCTAATCTCAGCACTGGCCCAAAGTCTCCCATAAAGACCCTTCCTGAAGACCTGTTCCTGTTCCTGCTGAAGAGAGATCTAGGTTGTGGGGCTCGTCCTTTCACATTCTCCACGCATTGCCATCCCATACTCGGGTAGGCTAGGCTAGAGATAAAGACACTCATCAGCTGCTGTGCCGGGGCAGGGTGCTTCACCATACAGAGCTTCAGGCTCCACCTCCTGCTTCCAGGATCTTAGGAATGCATAGCTCTTTGCTTACCTTTGGTAACTATCTCTGGACATGCTATGATGCAAAACAGGTCAGAAGGTTCCCCGCTGGCACCAGGGAACCTTCCTTCCCAGGGGGATGCCAGGTGGATGGCCAGGCTGGGTCTGCTGTGGATGGGAGCAAACATTTCTTCTCCTTTCTTTCCTTGCCTGTGATTGTTATAATTCACTTGCGAAGAATCAAGAGGGAGGCAGCTGCAAAAGCATGGGGTTAATTTGTTAATTCAGACTGGTATACCAGGGTCACTCTGTAATCCGGAACAGAGCGACCCAGAGGAAACAAAGTTCTACATTTTTCTACAGAAGTTTACAGCTCACAACTGGGCTAGTTACATTTTACAGCATGGGCTGGTTACACTTTATCTTGTTCATTGTTCTTTAGTTTCTATTGATCTTTCTCCTCCCAGTTAGGATAAGACACCTGTGACACACAGGAGGGGTAGGGGAGATTCGCTCTCCCGCGGGATGTCTCCTGGAAGCGTGCATTCCTTGGGAATGGGTGTTTGCTCTGCAACCTCTTTTAAAACCCCTTTGTCTTAAGGATAAGTGGACTTCCTTGCTTTCTGGTATCTTTATGGGGTATCTCCCTTTTCTACAATTCTACATGATGAGATTCGGGAGGGAGGGGGCAAGCTTTGGAGGTGCAGGTGTGGCAAAAGGTACCCAAGAAGAAGCTGAGCCTGTTGACGCCTGTGAGTCTTAGGTGAGAACTGGGCCTCCTTAGGTCCTGCGTGGTCCTCAGTCCTTGCTCCATGACTGAAGTATGCTGTTTAGTATCCCTGTATGTATGACATATGGTTATCAGGTGGATGTTGAGGCAGGATGGCTGACCTTGAATGGATTGGAAGATACCTAGAAGACGAAGAAAGGACCCTTCTGGATGCGACAGCACAATCACACAAGACTGACATCTGACAGAGACAACTGACGTGTGCTACAGTAGTTTGAGGATGAAACTTACCATGAGAATGGGTAGCACCATCCCTTAGGCTAAGGATTCAGATGCAAGAAGGTGGGGAAGACTGACAGCCTGGGCTGGTGTAAGAACTGAGCAAATAGGGAAACCTCATAAAAATACCAAGGAGCAAGGAATGTCCATTAAGCCTAAAGACAGAGCTTCAGAAGGGTTTACCAAGCAAACATCAGTCCCCAGGAGATGCCCTAATTGTGGGGAGTAATGCCCGGTTCCAGGAAATGTCCCCAGTAAGGAGTGGATCTCCCTCCACCCCTCCTACATGCAATCGGTATCTCCTCCTCACCTGGGGCACAGAGGTCAATTAGAACAAAGACAATGGGCTCCACCAATGAGAGATAACCGACTCATGCTGTATATCTATGTACTGGGAAGGTATAAAAAGTGTGTGCTTTTGTTCCTGGGGGTTGCCTTTGCTCCGAATGCAGGACGACCCCAGTATACTGGTTCAATAAAAACCTCATGCTATTTGCAGCGATCTCCATCCCTGATCCTTTCTCCTTCTCCTTCTTCCTTCTCCCCTCTCTCTCCCTCCCTCCTTCCCTCCTGAATGTGTGTGGTGAGCAGTCTCCTCCTCCACAGGCTCCTGCCATGGTGTTCTTTTCCATCTCAGGCCTAAAGCCAGGTAGCCCATCTTCCCAGAAATTGTTTTCTTGGCAATCTTGTTACAGTGTGAAAAGCTGTCTAGCATATGAGAGTTTTTAGGTAACATTACTATCAGAAACATCAGCTCCTATCACACTTGCTAGGGGCCAAGTTCATGACTACCTATTCCATTGGCAATCTCTCTCTCTCTCTCTCTCTCTCTCTCTCTCTCTCCAATTATTTTTATTGTGGCAGAATATATATAATATCATGCTAACTATTTTAATCATTTTCTGGTATATAATTCAGTGGCATGAAACATATCCATTAATTATTTACTTCTCCCATGTTTTTCAATGTTGGTATCCCTCCACTCCCATTACACAGTGACTCCCAGTTCCCGCTTCCTCGTCCCTGGCAATCACCGGAATGCTTTCCATGCTTGTGGATCTACCTATTCATGAGATTTCATATTGAAGGAAGCATGAGATCTGTTCAGTTGCTTGTGTCTAGCTTCTTTCACTCAGCACAGAGCCTTCGCAGTTCATCCAGGCAGCAGCATATGTTGGTATCTTCTACAATAGCTCAGTAATGACCATTGTCTGGGAAGTCCACACTACTACACATTTATCACTTGATGCAACCCCGGTTGTCTATGGTTTTTGGTTAGTGTAAATAGTGTTGTTTTGATCGTTTATCTGTGACGTCTTTGAACACCTTTTAAAAAGCATTTCTTCTAGGAATATTCTTAAGAACAGAATTGCTAGCCATATGGTAACTCCATGTTGGACTGTCTGAGGAACTCCCAAACTGTTTTCTTCAGTGACGACATGTTACATGCTCACTAGCACTGTATGAGGGTCAGATTTCTCCATATCCTTGTTTGGGGTTTTGTTTGTTTGGAAACAGGGTCTCACTATATATCCCAAGGCTTGCCTTGAATTTGTGTCTTCTGGGACATGGCTTGTGGGTAAAAGACACTTGCCGTACAAATGTGAAGACTTGAGGTAAGATACTCAATGCCTGTGTAAATGCCTGGCAGGTGTGGAAACCCACCTAAAATTCCAGCACTTGGAAAGCAGAGACAGGAGGCCCTGGAACAAGCTGGCCAGTGAGACAAGGAATACCAGACAAGGAATACTAGGTTCAAGTGAGAGGTTCTGATTCAACATATAAGGTAGAAAGTGATTGGGGAAGACACCCAGGGTTGGCCTCAGCTCCTCCCATGGATACATATGTGTTCACGCACATGCAAACATGCATATATACATCCACACACACCACACACATATGCATGCTAAGAAACCATTAGAGTTGTCTTTGCTGGTATGGAGTGAATGGCAGCTTTTCCTCCTCGTGGTAACTTGGTAGACCAAGCAATTCCAATCATGCCCACTCTGCTGCACAGACAGACAGGGCTCCCCTGGGCATGCAGTATCAGCTTTCTACCAGGAACATATGGCTTGACCGCTAGGGCTTTTGGATAATGCTGGGGGCTGAGGGCAGAGGCCTCATGATGAAGTTGTAGACCACTCCTGTTAAGATGCTTGGACACTTATTAGATGGCCAGAAACATGCTGGTCAGTGTGTCTCATCTACATGGCACTGACTGAGCCGAGCCATGCTAGTTACAGGCGTGTTACATACCTAGAGTGCTTGGCCCCTAGATGGTAGGCAACCACTAGAAGCTTGGGAGCAGAGGGGTGAGGTGAGGCTCAGCACAGCCTGGGGATTATAACTCCAGATTTCCCTCTGTTCCAGGCCTGTGGATTCCTGAGCATTTGAC
Organism: Montemys delectorum; assembly: GCA_019843815.1. Classification (NCBI taxonomy): domain Eukaryota; kingdom Metazoa; phylum Chordata; class Mammalia; order Rodentia; family Muridae; genus Montemys; species Montemys delectorum. The sequence goes on along the minus strand of JADRCD010188673.1, from coordinate 9,989 downwards.
CCTGAGAGGAGGAAGAAGGCTGAGGCCAAAACTGAGTTAATGGAAACTCTTGTGGATTTCAGGACAGGGGAAAGACTACATTGGCAGCCCCCTCCTCCCCTAAGAGAGTTAAAAGAAGACCTGCCTGCTTGGCCCCGTGCCCTTTTTAAGGGTAAGAAGTATACTTTTCTTCAATTTCATCCCCATGATTCTAATTTGATTATTTAAAAACATCTTTTTTTTTCAAAGACAGGGTCTCCCTAGGTAACCCTAGCTGGCTTGGAACTCACTATGTAGAACAGGCTGACTTCAAACTCATAGTTATCTGCCTACCCCTGCCTCCCAACTGCTGGGATTAAAGTTGTGTGACACCACGCCTGGCTGTTTTAAATTTTTTTTGAGACAGGGTCTCATGTAGCCCAGGCTGGCTTTGAATTTTGTGTAGGCAAAGATGACCTTGAAGTGCCGAGTCTCCTGCTGGCACCTCCTAAGTACTAGGATTGGAGGCACGAGTCACCATGCCCAATTTTATGAGATGTTAGTGTTGTGGGTATTAATGAGGACCAGGGGCTAAGGATTTCACAGGACTGCACTCGTGCTTAGCAAGCTCTCTACCAGCTGAGCCACACTCGTAGCCCATCCTAATGTCAATGGAGCTACCAGTCATAGACAGTACTCACTGGTGTAGCCACTCAGAAAGCAAATGGAGATATATAATCAGAAACTTTCCAGAAACCACCAGGTTGGGAATAGATGAAAAGAGACAGTTCTCTGAAGTCCACACACCCACAGAAGCAGATGAGCAATGGAGGTAGGCTTGCATGGTGTCTGAACTCTCAGACTTGGTCATTTCTGTAATCCTGGTTCCCAGATCTACTTCCTGTAGCTTGGTCATGTGACCCTATCGAGCTTTTCCAGAGTATTCTAGACCTTCAAGATCCCGACTAAGCTACATCCTAGATGATTTTATACGCACTGACCATGGAAGCCTCTTGGGGCCACGGTGCCTGTGGAAGGGGCGGTGTCTGTGCAAATGTGGTTCTGCAGGGGAGGGATGTCAGAGACGGCTGGGAGAGAGAGCCATGCCAGGAAGACAAACAGCTCCCCTCGGAGGCAGCAAGGAGCTGGAGCAGAAGGTGGGAGGAGGCCAGGAGTGGCATTGAGCAGACTTATTTGTGAATCCATCAGGGAACGATCAATGCTGTCGAGCATGCTTTTTATTTCCACCCAACTTTACACCTTAGGCACTTTCCCTCGAAATCAAATGTGGTTTGGGAGAGATTTTTAATGACTGCATAGCAGTCCATCATATCGAATCTGCCATAACCTGCTCTTTACAAATCCCCCAGAGTTAAGCGTTGTAAATAAATTGTTTACATCTTTTGGGCTGTATGTATGTATGTATGTATGTATGTATGTATGCATTTATTTATTTATTTATTATTCTACATTGCTCTGCTAAGAACCTCCTTGGAAATAAAATCTGTGCATATCTCTAATTATATCCTTGGGGGGGGCATGTTATAAATGGAATTGTTTCATCAAAGACTGTGGGCATCTTATAGTTTTGGATCTGTCTAAATAAATGGCCTTGCAGAATGCTTATGACAAGTCTTCCTCCCACTGTAGGAGAGGAGTTTCTTTGCCTCTGAACCTTTGCCAGCCCTAAGCACTATGATTTTTAAAAAGCTTGGCTAACGTGACAGGCAAAATATATATCTCAGTGTTTTAATTTCAATTTCTTTTATTACTGGCGATGTTGAAATTTTCCCCATCTATTTATTGCCTATTCATAGTCTCTCACTGTAAATTTCTTATTTATGGCCTTTGCTCCTTTTTCTAATGGGCTTCCGAGGTCTCCTCATCGATCTGTTAGTCATTCACCTTGCCTGCTGTACACGTTACAGACCCCTGCTTGTTTGATTCTTAATTTTGTTCGTGAGAGTTTAATCGACACAGTGGTTTGATTTTTATGGTTTAGATTTGCTGTTGTTTCCTTTTTGCCTTGTTAAATGAGTAAGCAAGTTAATAAATATAAAAGAAACAAATAAATAAATGTGGTGCATAGAAATGTCCACCTCCTTCAAAACCAGACAAATATTCATCCATATTGTCTTCTAGTTCTAAAAATTTAGTAATCTGAATTTTTCCATTCCTCTGGCATTTCTCTTGGTTAAGGTCAGTCGAAGATCAAATTATTTTCCCTCTTTAAGCAATCAATTATTCCACCCAATGTCACATGTTCAATTTTCACTCTATCAACACCCAGCTGAAAGCGTACCTTATCACCCACTGAGCCATTGGCTTTTGTGTCATTTGGGGTCCTGTGGCTTGAACTCCAGCAGGTGCTGCCCACTGAGCTCCACTCCTAGTCCCTGGCTGGCTTGTTTGAAGGGCTGACATGTGTTTTCATGCTCTCTGATGTGTTCCCCCAGTTCTAGTGAGACCTCTGTTTTTACAGGTTTCATACAGAGGACACAATCGATATAGCTTGACTGTGACATGCGAGTGTACCTGGGCTAATCATGGACAGACTTTTGGCCACTGTATCCTAAGCCGTGTAGGATCTCAGTCCTCCACACAGCACTAACGTTGAAGCCATTGTGCTAAGTGGTGGAGCTAAGACTTAAAATATGTGAATACGTTGCCTGGAACCACCATGCCATTTAATAACCCGAGGGGCTTACAGATTCCGGTGCCTGGGAGGAGTCCTGGAAGGTCCCACCTCCACCCCCACCCCCACCCCCAGATACTGAAGAATGACTGTATCGGACTGCTCTTGAACCAGAATATAGTTAAATGGTTTTTCTTCTAACCTAAGGTCAGGATCTTTGTTTTCCAATACTAAAATTTTAGGCAGTGGTATTTGTTACAAAATTGATCATATAGTTTTACATTTCAGTTATAGTGTATTGGTTTTTCTTTTCTTATCTCTTCTGTTTGCTTTCTGTTGTTGTCATTTGTTTGGCTCTTTTGGAAACGGGGTTTCATTCTGTAGCCCAGGCTGGCCTTGAGTTTATGAGAATTCTCCGGCCTCTATCTCTAAAGTGCCTGGATTACATGAGCTCCATACCCAGCTGTTTCTTGACTTATCTTTTTAATGCTGTGTGCCTAGAACTGAATGGACAGCCTAGCCTATCTGGAGAGCTCCAAGCAAGTCAGAGACCCTGCCTCAAAAGACAAGGTAGAAGACATCCTGAGGAACAACACCAGGGTCACCTGTGGCCTTGGGCTGGTGAGTTTATGGGATAAGAGGAGAATTGTCAACAGAGGCGGAGTCAACTTGACTCAAGCTACAGTCATTGAAGATAAGGGATCCTTAACTGAGAAAATGCCTCCATAGGATTGGGCTGAAGGCATTTTTTAAATTAGTGATTGATGGGGGAGGGCCCAGCCCATTGTAGGTGGTTCCATCCCTGGGCTAGTGGTCCTGGGTTCAATAAGAAAGCAGTCTGAGTAAGCCATGGGGAGCAAGCCAGTCAGCAGCATCCCTCCACGGCCTCTGCATCAGCTCCTGCCTCCGTGTTCCTGCCCTGCTTGACTTCCTGTCCTGACTTCCTTTGACAGTGAATTGTCATGGAATATGGGAGCGTAAGTCAAATAACCCCTTTCTCCACAGGTTGCTGTGGTCATGGTGTTTCGTCACAGCAATAGTAACCCTGACTGACAGAGGCCTCCTCACGCATGTGCACACATGCACATAGGAGCACCCATGTGAGCACGTACACACAGAAGTCAACAGAAACTCCACAGGTTTTGCATCACACTAAGAGAAGTCAGGGATCTACAGCAGTGGAGCAGGCAAGGCACAAACGTCACAGAAGACGAGATCCATCTCGCTGTCTATGTGCAAACCGAGAGCATCTGAGACAAGAGTGGAGAAAGAAACAAGCTCGACCTTTGTAACAATAAGAATAGGCCCTGGGATAAATTTTAAAAAAGTAAAGGCACAATCAGAGCAAAAAACGGGGACTGGGGATTCAAACTGAGGAAAACGGACAAGAAATCCATGTGGGAGCCAATGGACCATTGTCTCTGTGCTTCTGCCGCTTTCTGTTGAAATGGATAGGTTCACAAAACCTGGAGAGTGGCTCTGGTCCTAGCTGGATGGTGCTCCCAAAGCAAAGCTGTCTGTCATCACAAAGAACATGACAACGGCACCTCAAACAGCCCCTATACCTATGCTCTGGTCGCTGAAATTGATCACTATCTCCAAACAGTGACAGCCACCAGGGATAAGAGGAAAATTGTCAAGAAGTCAAAGGTCAAATCTTTCATGAAATTTTATCTGCCCACAATCACCTCATGCCCACAAGGTACTCTCTGGCTACATCCTTGGGGAGAACTTTTGTTAATGAGAACATCATTAGAGGCCCAGCTCCTAAACGCAATAGAGACTGAGGCAGAGGTTAAGTTTGAGGGGCAGTATAAGAATGGCAAGAGAAAATGGTTCTTCCAGAGCCTCCCATTTCAGGTCATTAAAAATTGAAAAAAAAAGAGGTAATAAATTTTTAATTAATTAATTTTGTAATTTTTGATGACATGTATGCATCTCTCTCTCTCTCTCTCTCTCTCTCTCTCTCTCTCTCTCTCTCTCTCTCTCTGTGTGTGTGTGTGTGTGTGTGTGTGAATATACACACCAGTGCAGGTGTCTGTAGAGGCCAATCTCTCTGGGGCCAGAGTTACACGTAGCTGTGGGTCACTTGACTTGGGTGCTGAGACTCAAATTCAGGCCCTCTGCAAGAGCTGTACATGCTCTTAGCTGCTGAGCCATCTCTCCAGCTAAGAAATACATTTAAAACCTTCTAACAACCAAGGCTGTAAGGACTCAGTTGACAGTGAGATAATTTTCCCTTGTTAGGTCAGGGACTATCAAGTGGTGGGTGGGAGCGAGGAGAAGGGGCATGCCCACGAAGCACAGGTGTTATCAAAGGCTTTGGGGCAGAATCCATGAAAATAAATAATACACATGCCCCTCCGACCCAGCTTGGCATTTATCCTCCAAGAACACCTTTCATAGGTCTGAAGGAAGCCCATGTAAAGATGGTACTTTTATCCTGGGGTGATAAGATAGCTGTAAAATTCTTTATTAGCTTTCTGTAGAGGAACAATCAAATAAACCAGGGCCCTCGCCACATCGTGGCTTCTTACGGTTTTTTGTGCCTCCAAGCTGAGCCCCAGTCTGGCGAAGCTCATGGATTCCTTGAGTTCGAGTGCATGAAATAAAACACAGAGGGATGACACCTAACGGGACCACCTGAGCTCCACTCCCAGAACACATGTAAAGAGAGAAAGAAGGAAAGAACCAATCCCACAGAGCTGGTCTCTGACAGCTGCCTCCACCCCACAATTTAAAAAAAGACATAGGACTGAAGAGCGAATTGTTTAACGATGAGATCATTAAAAATTTGATATGGGGCTATAGGTCTATACTCATTAATACATGTAATGTTAATAGCTAGCTGCCCATCTACTATCAGCTGAAAGTCTGAGGGTGACCAGTAGCAATGTTTTGAGATTTCTGCAATAGTCAATAGCGGAGGTGAGAATTGACTGGGGACAGGGTGTAATTGCTATTTATTTATTTATTTATTTATTTATTTATTTATTATTTAGCCTGGGTGTAATTGCTATTTATTTATTTATTTATTTATTTATTTATTTATTTATTTATTATTTAGCCTGACATAGCACTGCTGTGACAGAGGACCACAAACCTAGGTTTGAGGGGTTAGAAGTCAAAGCCAGCAATGAAGGGTAAGTCCAGGGTGCTTGTGGGTCTCCATTCTTTTACCAGTTCCTAGGGTCTTTCCTGTTTCTCCCACCTGCCAGGGCCTGCTGGCACTCCGTGGCTCATGTCCCCTCATTACCTGGGCCTCTGCTTCCACCGTCATGGCTTCTCAGACTCCGACTGTCCTGCCTCCTTCCGGAAGGCCATTGCGATTGTCCAGGATCACCTCTCCACCTCAGTACCTTCGATTTAATCACGTCTGCGAAGTGATTAAAGATCTTAGTAAGTCTCATACGCCCAGACTGATGCAGGTCTTCTTAGGTCTTAAATAGGTCCGATGCAGACCTGAGTCTAGCTGAAGTCCACACCCCTGTTCATCACCAAGGGAAACTACTCATTTCAGTTAGAATTAGTAAAAGCAAAGGTATAGAATTTCCCCACACACGCTGGACAGCCATAGAGCCCACCTGTGAACTCTAGAGCTGGGATGCTGCTCGCCATGCAGGAGGGCAGGGCCATACCCATGCTACAGATGTGTATGAAAGCGTCAACTTCCCTCAGCTCTTACCCATGCCAGTCTTTTGTCAATAAGGACAGAAGGAGAGGAGGAATGAAGGATAGCTCTTCACTTGGGGTGGGGCGGGAATCGAGGTCTATATGGTTTTGGAGAAGGGGTGGGAACATTTGGGTGGCTTTACGGAGTGAGATGCCTCCTTAGCATGGGAGTCATTTCAGGAATCTCAGGTGCTTGTTTAACGGGTTCTTATAGGGGAGAGAAGCTGAACCTATAATCTAACCAAGGCTGTATGACATTCTGCAGGTAGACGGTAAGAGGGTTTCAACCTCCCTAGACAAGGTCAGAGAAGGAGTCCACCATTTTGCACTGAGCTTGGTGCTTTCCGGTCATGTTAGACTTTGATCTTAGCATTGGGGTTTCTTGACACAGGCTTATAATCCCAGTCATTGGGAAGTTGAAGCAAGATGGTCACAGGTTCTAGCCCTGTTTTAGTGAGAGAGTGAATTCAAGGTCATCCTGGGCATCAGAGGTAAACCCATGGGCATACGCTGGGGGTCCTAGGTTTAGTGCCCATTTCTACCAAAAGAAAAGTAGGAAGGGAGTCAAAGAAGCAAAATCACACCCTACCCCACCCCATGCCCACCCTACCCCATGCCCACCCCACCCATCTCACCCCACCTCCGCCCACCCCACTCCCACCCTACCCCACCCCAATCCATAAAATCCCTTAACTGGGGCTCTGACTGTTGAGACGTATAGGACACTTTAACCTCAAACCCAGTTTGCAGCTCGCTCTTCCTCTTTCAGTGTTTGTGGTTGTGGGCAGAGGCTGGCACAATCTGTGACCAACTAGGTGACACACATTTCTTGCCTTTCTCACCCTTGGCCTCTACTGCAGCTTGTCCATTCTGCCATCAACATGTGGCCAGAGCTACAGGCAATATTTGTTCCTACGAACGCGCGTGGCGGTGTCCCAGGGGAGGTTTGTTTATGAAGCAGGTGGTGAGCTGATTTGATCTCCAACTCCTAGTTTGCCAAGCCCTTTCCAGAGCATCGCTTTTTGCTAAACACACAACGTGGGCCACATACATAATCTAAAATGCTCTTGTGCTCACAGTTAAAGGGCGGGGGACAGGAGACAGATGAAATCAACATATTTGATTAGATTCAACATATTCAAAATATTATCATTTTAGCATTTAACTGACATGGAAATGATCGAGCTACCTCACAGCGGGGGATGCGATGATATCGATCACATTCTCTTTCAGAGCAGACTGCCACCCAGTGACCCTCCATCGGTGGCTGCCTTCTGAGATGGTTTCTTTGAAGCAACCACTTTTTTTAAATGTGGGTGATGTTGGCGCTGGAGGGGTGGCTCAGGGACTGCTTGCAGATGGATTCGATTCCCAGCACCCATATCGGGCAGCTCACAACTGCTGTTATTCCAGTTCTAAAAGCTTCCTCTGACTTCCTCTGGTATACGCACTCCTGTGGTGAGAGGCGGGGGGAGGGAGAGAGAGCACACACGCACAAATAACAAAAATATTTTTAAAAATTAAATTTGGGAGCAAGGATGTAGCTCAGTGGGGAGGTTTGTACTTCACATGTGTGAGAGCCAGGGTTTGATCTCCAGCTCCCCAAAGAAGGAGAGAAAGCTGGGATATATTTAAACCTAAATACTATAGTTTTCAGGATTTTTGTCTGCTATTTTGTGATTTGATTTGTTTCCAACTGTGGATCTGTCTTCTTTAAAGATTTAGTTTTATTTTAAAATGATGTGTAACTGTGTGTGTGTGAATGCGGGTGCCGAGGGCGGGTGCAGGAGGGCACTGGATCCCCTGGGAGCTGGGGCTAGAAGTGGTTGTGAGCCTTCAGATCTAGGCTCTGGGGACAGAACTCAGGCTCTCTACAACAGCAGCAAGTTTCTTAAGCACGGGGCCAACTCTCCATCCCCAGGAGCTATTTTTTTTTAATACATGACACATTTCTTCTATTATATCTTTGATTGTTGCTTTGGTTTGATCTTTAGATGTGCCTTAGAAGTACTAATTATTTGCAGATGGATCTCAGCCATCTGTCGTCCTTATTCCCCATGCCTCTGCTGTTTTTCTTTTGTATTTTTAATTTGTGTGTGTGTGTGTGTGTGTTCTGTGTGTGAGTGTGCTGCAGCCTGGATGTGGGGGTGAAAAGATAACCCCAAGTGTCAGTGTTTGCCTTTCTTTCATCTTGCATGAGAGGAGACATACGGCTGTGTATGCCAGGATAGCTGGCTTGGGAGTCTCCAGCTCCTTTCTTTAGGTAGAAGCAGAGGATTCCAGGAATTCTGTACTGTACTCAGCTTTATGAAGGTTTTAGGGGATCCAAACTCGGGTCCTCCTCATTGCATGGCAAGTGCTTTACCTGTTTTTGTTGTTTTAATATCTTTTTATTTTGTACTCTGGGGCAACTTTTAAGGTCTAACCTCTACATCACTAATTTCATATTTCTGTACTATGTTGTCTTTCTGATCCTTATAGGCTTAAAATGAAGATGTATTATTACAATATTTCCCTACCTCGCCCTCTGCTTTATTCTTGCTGGTCTTTTTCATCTAAATCTCTTGTTTGCCATTGACTTTCTTCCATTTTAAATTCTGTTTATTGAGTATAAAAATAATCTTACCCATTAAACTCATTAAACTACAATTTTGAAAGTTATGAGCTGTCTGGTGTATTAGTTAACTGTTGCCGCAGCAAAGCTGTGTAACGAACAGTCCAGAACGTCATGAGAAGCACAGTCAGTTTGTGTCTGAGGCTCACAGTGTAAAGATTGCCTGGGGTGTGTTTTCCTCAGGCAGTGGGCTTATCTGTTAATTGAAGTGGCTCCATGCCTCTTTCTGAGACTGTGCCATAGTCTCATGACAAAGGCCAGAGGTCAGAGGTCGCTGACAGGCAAGAAGAAACGTTCTAACAAGAACACTGAGGCTCAAAACCCAAGTGGTCATTGAGGCCTCAAACCACAGACCAGAGTTAGCCACGTGATCACCCTCAAAATCAAGCTGGCAGAGTCTTACCACTTCATCATTTATCTGTTGTTTTAAAGGGACATTGTGTAAGATCACTGTAGTAGACTGCTCCAAACCTACTAGGACTCTAAGGTTATAAAAAGAAAGTGACACTGATAATATCATGTGCTGGCAAAGCTGCAGAAAACCTGGCACTCTGGCACACTGCCAATCAGAGACCAAGAATGGTACGGCCCCTTTCACAAACAGTGCAGATGAACTTTCTGAGTTTAAATATTCATCTGCTATAGCCCCCAGCAAGTCTACCCCTAGGGCAGTCCCCCAGGGGAGGGAAGACTTCTCTGGAGTTCTGGGAAAGGAAAGGCGGGGACAGAGAAAAGATGAGTCAATTAAAAAAACAAGTCAATGCAAAAATTGAAGGCTACTCTAAAAAATTGCCTTCTGCCTCCTTCGGGACATTGTTTTCATGGTGGACTCTTGTCAGGATGCAGCAACATGGCCACTTATTTTGTATCACAGCGCCTAAAAACATATGGGATGGATTTTCCCATCTCCAGATTTGCTGCTGTATTTTTTTTTTTAATTAGGTATTTTCTTTATTTACATGTACATTTTCCCTTTCCCATTTTCCCCTCCAAAACAAACAAACAAACAAACAAACAAACAAAAGCAAGAACAAACCCCTTTTGCCTCCCCCTTCCCCATGCCTGCCACCCCACCCTCTCCCACTTATTGGCCCTGGCATTCCCCTACAC
>JADRCD010188672.1:10100-22298 GCA_019843815.1 Montemys delectorum | reverse complement strand
CCCCAACACATATCTAGCAGAGGACTGCTTGGTCTGGGTTTAGTCAGAGAAGAGGCACCTAACTAACCCTCAAGAGAATGTAAGCCCCAGGGAATGGAGAGGTCTGGTGGGGTGAGTGGTGGTGGGATGGAGATATCCTCGTGGAGACAAGGGGGTGGGGAGAAGGTATGGGATGGGGAACAGTCAGAGGATGGACAGGGAAGGGATAAGATCTGGAATGTAAAAAAAGGATTAAAATTAAAAAAAAAAAGAGTTGCCTCTTTATGGCAATAGAACAGTGACTAAGAGCCACATTCATGTAGTCCCCCATAAAAGCTTTCATGGAGTGTGGGTGGGCTTTTTTATTGTTGTCGTTTATTTGCTTGAAGTGAGGTCTCACTCTGTAACTAGGGCCAACTGTCACTCACTGTGTATACTGGGCTAGCCTTAAACTTGCAGTAACCCTCCTGCCTCGTCTTAGAAATGCTCAGATTGCAAGCGTGATGAGTCACCATGCCTGCTTTATGTTGTCCTTTATGGAACGCGCATCTTTGTTGCAATTTGTTCTTGCTTATATGACTCTTTGGCTAGACTTGGTCTTCATTTCTCTCTACTACAAGCGTCTGGTAGAGGTTATGCTTTGTTTTGCTCCGTTACAATGGTTGACCCATAATGAAAGCTTATCAATGACTGGTCAATTGAATGATTTCGTTATCTTTATTGCATAGAATTAAAGTCTCTCACAGTCAGAAGCCACTCCATTCATCAGAGATTCTCAGTCATTATAACTAACTGGTCAAACGTATTAGACTGGTGAACATTGTCTTCGGACCAGAGACTGCCCAGGCCAGTATTGCTAGGGAAAAATACTCTATGGAGCTCTAGTATTCTCCCTTCTTTACTTCCCATCAAAGTTTTCCCTACATCTTTTCTTCAGTCTCTTAGTACCTTGTATCTTACACTGTCCTCATGTGATCATCTTGTCTACATTTTCTGAACATGTGTTTCTAATATTCAGAATCTTACAGAAAACATTCGGATTTTGGATATGTTTCTCAGATTTATTATATTTTGCACAGAGATAATATTAATTTCTCATTACTGATCCATATTGAGCTTTCAGACAATCCAACTTCCATTTAAGATGAATAATAGGGACTATTTGATCATGACTCAATGTTTTATATACTGGTGTTTGGTTCCCCTCATATCATTGTATTTATTGTCTATATTACATATTATATAGTTATATAATCTATCTACATATATAATATATTTTATGTAAACAATATTTCATCTAGATTATCCCTCTGCCACAGTGGAAAGCAAAGATTTTTTTACCCCAGCCCTGGGGATTGAACCCAGGGCCTCACATATGCTTGACAAGCATTCTTCTACTAATCTTCAGTCCCTGGAATTCAAGGACTTACTTTCTCTTGAAGAGAGACTGGTAAGAAACTTTAGGCTACATTGAGTAACTGAGCCTTAAGAAGCTATGTGAGTGGGGTTCAGAAGTCTTGGGACAAGCTTTAACTGGAAAAGCCACAGGGGGAGCACCTGTTGATAAGAGCCACCATAAACATCACCTCACCACATGGTGTATGGTGTGCCTTTCCAAGTGATAACTAATGATTTTAAATCTCCCAGCACACTGAGCTTAACAACCTGGATGGTTCTTTGACATTGAAGACTTCACCTATACCAGCCTTTTTTCCTATGGTACCTTAGCCTGAGTCACCTCCTTCCCATCCCCTTACTGGAAACCTTGAATGAGCATCTCTTTATCTTCTGGTCCTCCTTGGGGGGGGGCAGAGACTGGTAGATTGATCCTTATCCAATATCTTTTAATTTTGTGGAGACCTCCTCAAGATGTCAAATTTGAAAAGCCTGCTTCAGAGTAAAAAAAAAAAAAAAAAAAAAGAAGAAGAAGAAGATGAATCATTCATTTTCTCTTATTCTCAAGCCTACTTTCTTTGAGGCAATGTGTCATGTAAAAGAAAGTTGGAAAAGGAAAGGCACAAAATGAATTTTTAAAGATAGCATCTTTTTACACTTGTACTGTTGATAAGCACTATGTGTGCTTGTACTATCGATTGCTTTAGCCTAAGAACAGGATCTAAATAATTCTGGAGAGATCATTTTCATGTTGAAAACATTATTTTCTTTTAAGGAAAATCCTATTTTAATTGCTCATAGAATTGTTTAATATAAGAAATAGCCTTTCATTAAAAAAAATCATTCACCAATGAGATCTTTATTAAATTACTGCTAGGTGCCAGAAGATTGGCTCTCCTACTTTCTTTATTAAACAAGGATGTATCTGTGATCACATTAATTGATACGCCTTTTATTAATGAAGAAAGCAGTCTCTTCTAATAAGCTAACATTCTAGCACAATTTTTGTGTGAAAAATTCATTCATTTATTCATTCATTCACTGAGCATGGTGTTTGAGTCTCAGCTCAACGTTTGGCATATAGTAGGGAAGTCATGGTACATGTACACAGGCAGATAACAGACTAAGAACTCTCAAGCCTGTTTAGGTTATCTGATACAAAGATGGCCACCAGAAAGGGAGTCAGGGAAGGCTTCCCAGAGCAGGTGAAGGCTGTGCTTTAACTGCTGGGATGAGTGAGAATTGGCCAACTGAAGAAATACAGGTCAGGGACCTGCAAAGTGCTGAGGCAAGAGGATAAAGATTATGTTTGGAGAATGGCAAGTTGCATGAACATAGTTCAACAAATAGGAAAGAGCTCGAGTTCTCTGAAAGTCCGTTTCTTCCCTTCCATGCCGATAGGAGCTTGACTGTGTAAGGGGATGTCACCCAATGCTTGCTGAATGAACTGAATGGTGCTGAGAGGCAGTGGGGTTTCAAAAATGCTTCAGACTGCTAGAAAGCAGAGAGGTGCTAGGGTGGACTCCTTTATCAAGGATGCCTACGAACCCAGTTCTGCTAATATTGTGGGACATGTTCTGCTCAGGGACCTCTCGTCCAACTTTACAGTCTATGTGTGACATATTTACCCTAATTTCTATGGCATGCCAGTTGCAAATCTGGAGTGAGACCCGTTCCATTATCTTGGCGCATTGTATTACTGGCAAGCTTCAGCTCAACTTTCCAACTTTTCACTTCTGCTTAGGTTGGTTCCCGTGTATAGCCGATGCTGGCCCGAAGCTTGTTATGTACAGACACACAAAGATGACCTTGAACTTCTGCTCCCCCTGCACTAATTCTTGAGTACTTCAGTTACAGGTGCTCTACTGTGCCTAGATTATGTGGAGTTTGGGATAGGAAGGAGAGCCTTGTGTATCCTAAGCAAGCCCTCTACCAACTGAGCTCCTCTCCCAGCTCGTGATGAAGAAAACTTGATTCATTCAACCAAGTTCACTGGAACTGGGTTTGGCATTGCAGGCCCCCTCCTTTACCGCTTCAGTTATGAGGAGTATGACAAACAGGGAATAAACGTGTTCACACTGTCAATTACCCCGAGAGTTCTTTAAGGAAGATGTGCCATTTTTGTGTGTGGAGATGAATGTTGGAGGATCGCATTGTATGTCTTAATGGACAAATCTACTGGTTTTTGAAGTTTCATCACTAACTCTTGCTGTGCCTTGGCTTTGAAAATAACCCTTACATTGAACTGAAAAAAAAAATTCAAATATTTTAAATGCACAAACCATGTGATGCTTGGTGCAGTCGAAGCCAGGCAAATTAAGTTCAGGAATGCAGCTGCACTTTCAGTTTTAAACACTTTCTCATTTTCTGAAAATTTCCATCAGGACTAACACATCAGCTTTGAAATTCACCTGCTACGGGGAATATGGGCAATTTATCTTCAGAGCGCATTTTATTTCTTTTTTAAACTTTCGGCTTCTTGCCCTTGCTAGCTGACATTCTCAGAAATAGAGGGTTCTGCACCAGGCACCTGGAGTTAGGATGTGAGTCTATGGGCAATGCCTTTACAGGTGCTCGCTGGTTAACAGTAATTCCCTTCCTGCCTATGTGCATTTATGGGGCTATTTTCTGAAAGGATGGCAAAAGCGTGAATGTGCAGGCTTGCCATTTTGAGCAAATATCAACCCAGGAAGTGCTTTGTGAAAGAATAACCCAGCCTGGCTTGCTGGGATAGTCTATACACTTCCTACCTTGTTTTCAAAGCTAAAGAGTCTTAGGCTTGTTCCTTGACTAGGAGCTCTTGTAGTGTATGCTGTGTTAAACCAATTCTTAGAATAATTTTGTTTGCTTAGCTGCCAGGAATGTATTCCCAGGCTTGCATAGCATAAAATGGGTGGCATCTGGGATTACACATCTGTAGGCCCAGTATTCATGAGGTGCAGGCAGGAGAATCAGAAGTTCAAGACTAGCCTGAACTACATAAGACCATGTGTACTGGCTAGTTTTGTGTGTCAACTTGACACAGGCTGGAGTTATCACAGAGAAGTGAGCTTCAGTTGGGGAAATGCCTCCATGAGATCCAGCTGTGGGGCATTTTCTCAATTAGTGATCAAAGGGGTAGTGCCATCCCTGGGCTGGAAGTCTTGGGTTCTATAAGAGCAGGCTGAGCAAGCCAGGAGAAACAAGCAAGCCAGTAAAGAACATCCCTCCATGGCCTCTGCATCAGCTCCTGCTTCCTGACCTGCTTGAGTTCCAGTCCTGACTTCCTCTGGTGATAAACAGCCATGTAGATATAAGCTGAATAAACCCTTTCCTCCCCAACTTGCTTCATGGTTATGATGTTTGTGCAGGAATAGAAACCCTGACTAAGACACCATGTCTCAAAAACTTTTTTTTTGAATATTGCATTTACATATCAGGATCGAGGTACAGCTCAGATAGGGCTGGAAAACTGCCTTAGAAATTAAGAACACTTGCTGCTCTTGCAGAAACTCGGGTTCAACTCCCAACCCTCACATGGTAGATCACAACCATCAGTAACTCTAGTTCTAAAAGATCCAACGCCCTCTTCTAGTATCTGTGGGTACCAGGCATGCATAGTGTGCACATACATACATGAAAGCAAAACACTCACACACATAAAATAAAAAAATAAATCTTAAAATATGCAGGAAGCTGGAGAGATTACTCAATGGTTTAGAACACCTGCTGCTCCTGGAGAGGACCCAGGTTTGATTTTTCAGCACCATACAGTGGCTCACAAGTGAGTGTAAGTCTTGCTCTAGGGGATCTGGCACCATCTTTTGACTTCTGTGAGTACAAGGCATGCACTTATACTGTATATAAATGTATGTAGTCAAGACATTCATAGACATAAAATAAGATAAACATTCAATAAGACAGAGACATAATGTGCTGTATAGATTACTCAGAAGTCCATCTTGGGTGTGATTGTTCAGTATGGGACAGGGGAAACCAGGTAACTCATGGTGTTGGACAGGCAGATAGATGCAGCTTGTAGTCCAGTTATCACAGACACAGGGATGTAGGTGTAGAAGGCTACACTTCAGCGTTTATAGATTTTTTTCAGAGAATCCCCCAAATTCACAAAATAAAAAATAAATATATCCCGCGAGCTCAGTGCTTGTGAGCTACCTATTTTCAGCTATGAGTATAAATTCTCTTGCTTCGTTTATTATAAAGGTTAGGGTTCCTTTCAATTTGGCATGTGCCTTCTTTCCCTTGGACTCCATAGGTCAGACAGTATGGCTAAATCAGAGAGTTTCAGGTTCAGTGACTCAAAATAGGAAAATAAAGGTAGAGAACAACAAAGAAGACACTTAACATTTAACATTGATTGTTGGCCTAGACATGCACGTGTTAAGGTCCACCCCCTCCCCCCCCCCCCCCCCCCCCCCCCCCACATCCACACGTATACCACACATATATACTCACATCTACAAAGCAATGGATTAAATAGGCCACCAATAAACACATACTACAAATCATACAGCGTATATAAACTATAAGTAGGTGTCATTGCTAGGTTACACATGAAATGAAAATCGGAATATTTTCTTTTGCAAGGCTGGAGAGAAAACCTAAGATCTGTTTACATGCTAGGCAGGCAGTACATCACTCAGCTACTAGCCCCAAATATAAATTCTTCAAAGATAAAATTCATAAGCATACACCTTCCTGATGGTATGCAATTGAACATTATATTCATTGCAAAAGTACCTATTCCTTTATATATTTGACAATTCTACCCACATCACTCAGTTTGAAGAGAGTAGGCTGTTGCTGATCTGGGGCAGACACGTGGCTGGGGGATATGGGAAGTCTGGGCTGTTGCTCAACTTTGCTCTGAAGATAAAATGGCTCTATACAACCAAAGAGTACACATAGAGGGACCCATGGCTCCAGCTGCATATGCAGCAGAGGATGGCCTTGTTGAACATCAGTGGGAGGAGAGGCCCTTGGTCCTGTGAGGGCTCCACGTCCCCACGTCCTGGTGTAGGGGAATGCCAGGACAGGAAAGCAGGAGTGGGTGGGTTGGTGAGCAGGGGGAGGAGGGAGGGGGGTAGTGGTTTTTCGGAGAGGAAACCAGGAAAGGGGATAACATTTGAAATGTAAATAAAGAAAATAACTAATAAACAAAATGAAACAAAACAAAAAACTGCTTTACAAATATGGTCCTTGGATACCAGGATGATACATTTGCGTGGGGTTTGGGCTTTGTGTCTCATTGCGATTGCACACACCCACCCCTCTGTCTCTTACTTTTTAGATTTTGTTTACCCTGAGTCTGAAAAGGTGCTGGGTGAAAAGTACACAACAGAGATCATTTTTTTGTTGTTTATTTGAAACCTCTTTTGTTTGTTTGCTTGAACTTTAAGACTTGAATGACAATGGCAGTCTATTTAAAAGGGAGAGGGCAAAATCTCACCACAATTTCCTCTCTGGAGAGGGGTGATCAGACTAGGAAGCTGTGTCGACATTCTAGTTTGTTTACTCTGCCAGGCCTTGTGTTTAACATTTAATTTCATAGCAGGAGATGGAAACATTAATTATCTCCATTTGTAGATGAGGAAAAGTCTCAAGTTAATTTACCCAGGATTTAATAGTGGGAAGTGGCCTTTACATTAAAATCTACATTTTCTGATTATAGTGCCATGTTGTATCTTAGCTGCAGTCTGTAATTTGTGCCCCTGCTCAGCCTTAACTTATGTCTTAGTAACACCTTTTCCAACGGATGAAGAGTGTTTCCGACTCTGTAAATAATAAAGCAATTAACACCCTCTGTACACCTACACTTTCTTATCCAGATATATGCTTAAGAGAAGTATTAAAATTTATACTATCCAGTGGATGGTGGCTAACCTAGAAATTCATGAGTGGTCACAATGCAGTGAATCAGTGTCTGTGTAGTCCTGAGCCACACATGACACATCTATATTACTGCCCTCCCTACAAGGCTCAGAGAACATTGAGGAAAGAGGGGAGTTCAGGTTATAGAAGCCAGGAGTGGCCAAGGACCAGGACAGATCAGAGTCTTCTCAGATGACAAGCCACTGTACCCATGAGCTCACAGCAGCCATGGCTGCCTGCAAGAAGTCATCCAGTCAGCAGCAGCCAGCATGGAAGGGAAGGGGTTCGTTCAGGAGCCGTCAGCTGCCATGCTTTGTACAGCCTCATGTTACAGCCTGAGCACTTCTGCAGCACCATTTTGGTTTTCCCTTCTTGCTTATTCCTTAAGTTTGCACTCTGTGGATAAACTTCTCTGACAGCTTCGCTCAACTTATCCCCACTCGGTTTGAATCTATTCTCGGTCTCTGCCCAGAAATCAGATGCACAATAACATTGCAGTCAAGAACTCAGGCTCTGGAAGACCCAGCCATGGTATTATCCAGCTGTTGAGTACAAATACTAGTTTGATTCTTCGTAATACTGTTAGTATTATGCTTCCCACATATGCGTCTCCTGAAGATAAAATGAAGTAGAGTAAGTGCCTATGCAGATGCTTGCATCATGGTAAAAGCCCAGAGAATGGGAGAACCGTCATCACCTGGATCATCTTAGAACAGAAAGAGTGATGCCATTTCTTCAGGCTTTTAACTTCACCGGGGATAGTGATACTGTGTATCAACACTTGGCATTTAATAGAGAGCAACTCTAATAAAATAATGATGTATTTAATAAAGCTGAGATAGCTTATAATGCAACAAAATGTTCCTAGGGTTAGAATTGTAAAACTACTGAGCTGGAAGGGAGTTTACAAGAAGAGGAGTTGATCTCTCAATTTAGAGTCAAGACAAGGGAAGCACAGGTGAGCTGCAAGATCACTTTGTAACCCTTTTCACCCCACCACAGCCCCATTGCTCCATGAGTCTGCTGCCCTACACAGTGCCCTAAGACTGTGACTTGGGAGTTATTGTCACCCTCACACAGATGATGGGATTCTACACAAAAATTGAAAGAAAACTCCAACTTATATCTTCCAATAGCTGGAAAGAATAAAGAATAATTTAATTAAGGAAGTGCTAGGGGTTAGGGAAATGGCTCAATAGGTGAGGTTGCTGGCTGGAAAACTTGAAGACCCGAATCCCCAGTTCAAATTCCCAGAAGCCATGTAAGAAGCCGGGCGTGGCCGCTTATGCCTATAACATTAGCTCTACGGGAAGCAGATTGAAAGATTGTTGGAACTTTGGCTGCCAGTGGAGGTCCAGGTCTAGTGAGAGAGCCTATCCCAAGACAATAGGCTGGGAAGTGATAGAAGAAGGCACCTGACATTATCCTCTGGCTTCCATACATTGGATGCAAGCCCCCCCCCCATCAAATACTCATATACACACATCATACGATACGTACATATATGCACACACGCACATGCACACTCACTCCTGGGAGCATATCTGTTCTTTGAACCGTAGAGCCAAAATCCATTACATTGGTTTGAGAGAATGAATTCATAAGTTCCATAAAAGGACAAAGCGAAACAACAAGTTCCCGTTGGAAATAATTGCCAAGTTACTATAATTATATACAGAGGAGTTTTGGTGTCTTGCTGCATTTAAACTCTCTGAGAGGAACTGTGAAGACGGAGAGCAAACCTCCATGACAGGCCTTCGCTGAATGAAGGCAAGCTTAGGTGGTGCCAAATGTATGGCTTAAAGGTTGCTAAATTTTTCATTTCTCTTTATCCTTTTTAATCTCTTTGTCTCTTGCTGATTATTATGCATAGACAAATACAATTATCAAATTTTAATTGCACCGTCACAGACTTTGTACAAATGATCATAATAAAGTAGCATTTGCAATCTGCTTTGGTAATTTTGGACTGAAGCTGTACCTTAATTTGTACAAGTGAAATGCATTTTATTTGTCTTCTAAGTAGTTATTATTCCTCCCAACTTTTTTTTCTCGTTTAGATTATTCGTTCTAATACCGTATTCCTAAATGTTTGGTTGATTCATGCCACTACCATAATACATTTTGCTTTTAAGTATCTTATATTCAAAATGCTTTAAAATTTAAGCTGATTGTTTACCACATTCATTTATTCAACAAAATTACCAAAGAATCTGCTATATTCTAGGCAAGTATTAGATCCTGAGTATTGGAGACACAGAGGTAAGGAATCCCTGTCCTTACCTCATTAGACCCAGAGCCTAATGAGATTGTATTCATCTTCTTGGCTTTAATTACAATGTATCCAATAATGACCATCAACTTTCCAAGCTTATTTGCCTCTGTTCTTTTAACCTGTAGATCTGTGCATATTCAAAAACATATCAGACAACTCTACTAGCCCTAAAGGGTGTTCGTGTCCGCATGTCCTAACCCGAGGTTGTCATCTTTGTCACCCAAACACTCCAGTTATACAAACAGTGCTTGCCACTCCCTGGCTGTAGACAATTGGATTCGAGTTATCTCTAACTGCTCATTCTCAAGTGCTCTTCTCCCCAGTAAGTCAGTCAACATTGTCAATTCTGTCTTGTGATCAGTAACCAAAGTGTTTCTACATTTCTTCATTTCTTCTGGTGCTAAATGGTCTAGCTCACTGCCTTCCTGCACTTGGTTTTCAGAGCGTTCTTTTCAGTTGTTGTTTCTCTGAAAGACATGGGCATTGACTTCTCAGAAGAGCTTAGTCTCATCGTGTTACTCACTTCCCAACACAATACAATAGCCTTTCCGTTGTTTAAAGGATCAAAGTCTAATTTCCTTAACCATGTCTTCTGCAGCATCCCCTGTCAGCATCTCCAGCATCTCCACGATCTCTGCATCCCATGGCTCTTGCCATTCTCCTGCCTTTCTCCGTTTGTAATTGGGAGGAACTTCTTCGATGGTACCCTCATATCTAGGTCCTTAATGGGCTACTTTCTTTTCCTAGAACACACCTTGGGCTCACCTAAAGAATATCACCCTGGGGAATGAGAAGCCTTTCCTGACCTTCAGAGTTGTGTTGAACTCCCCCAAACTCACTAGGACTGAACTAGCAACTAAAGAGCACACAGGTGCTGGACCTAGGCTCCCTACACATTTGTAGCAGATGTGCAGTTGGTATTCATGCGGGCCCCCTAACAATTGGAGCGGGGGCTGTCTCAGACTCTGTTGCCTGCCATTGGATCCCCTTCCCCTAGCTGGACTGCCTGGTTGGGCCTCAGAGGGAGAGGATGGCTTAGTCCTGCTGCAGATTGGGCCGTATCCAAGTTGGGGTTTCCCTTTTTCTGAGGAAAGGGGTAGATGATGGTGGGGGACTTGTGAGGGTGGGACTGGAAGGAAAGGAGGGAGTCATGGCTGTGATCAGAATGTGAAGTGAAATCATAAATAAATGAATGAATGAAAAAAAGTGTCCCCAAATACATGAAAACCTTCATGTAATACCTAACCATTATATCATATGCTTTTCTCATTCCTTTGACTAAATGTTTGACACGTGTAACGTAAGAGCAAAGGTTTATTTTGCTCACAGTTGGAGTCTATCATGGTGGGGAAGGCATAGGGCAGGCAGCTCTAAGGCTTTAGGGGCACGAGGCTCTTTGCTTACCTCCTAGTGGGTCAACAAACAGAGAAAGGGGGAATGCCACAGTTCAGTTGGCTTTTTCCCTTTTCCATTTTTTTTTTTTTACTCAGTCTTTGCCCCCAGCCCATGGGATGCTGCCTTACATACTCAATTAGTCCTTCCTCCCCCAGGCGATCCTCTCTAGAAAAGCCTTCACAGGCTTTCCCCAAGTGGAACGCCTCATTAAGTGCACCCCCTTCTGTATTTCTTTATAAATCAAGTTGATCTTTGGTACTAGCCATCACAGGTGTTCTTCTGGGGTGTTTTACTTCCTATCAGCCTGTGAATACAAGGGACTAGACAACTCACCAAAGTGTTCACTGCTGTATGACACAGCAGAGAATGTTGTCTGAATAAATGCATGAGATTATCTAAGTAAATGCCTTTTAACTCAAAAGTTGCATTTGTTTGTCTATCTATCTATCTATCTATCTATCTATCTATCTATCTATCTCTCTTTCTATCTAAATATCTATCTATGTGTAGATGTGGGCATGAGTGCCACAGCATGAGTGTAGGGTCAAAAGGATAACATTCAGGAGTAGGTTATTTCCTTCTACCGTGGATGCTGGGGAATCAAACTCAGATCTTCAGGTTTGGGTGAAAGCTCTTCCCTCCATTTTGCTGACTCATCTGATCTAGTGGAGGTATTCACAGACTCTGAGTGAGTGATGGCCATCAGAGTAGCATTGAGCTTAAGGAATATGTGTGTTATTTAAGAATAATTTATTTTATTTATACAGTATGTATGTGTGTGTGTCTATATGTTCAAATATATGTGGTGCTCTTCAAGGCCAGAAGAAGGTGTCAGCAAGTGCTCTTTACTACTGAGACCCTTTCTAGGCACCTGAATGTACTATTTTTAACAGTGTATGACACAGAGTAGGTGGAATTGTAGGAACCAAAACCAGCTTCAATATTCGTGGGGAAAGGGACAACCGGGGAGAAGAAAGAGCACCCACTTAGGAAAGAATGGAGTCTGAGCCAGCAGGAATTATAGGTGCTGTACACTATTCCATACAGAAGCGAAAGAGTGCTTGGGTACATGATAGCTCGGTGGAAAAGGAAGCCACAGATATAGATAGGATTTGCTATGGTTTGGATATAAAATGTTCCCTGCTGGCTCTTGATTTAAACACTTGGTTGCTGGTTAGTGGTGCCATTCTCAGACGTTCTGAGAACCTTTGGAGAGAGAGAGGAGCTAGGTGGGAGGAGAGAGAGAGAGAGAGAGAGAGAGAGAGAGAGAGAGAGAGAGAGAG
>JADRCD010188672.1:0-10090 GCA_019843815.1 Montemys delectorum | reverse complement strand
AGAGAGAGAGAGAGAGAGAGAGAGAGAGAGAGAGAGAGAGAGAGAGATATTTTGTCCTTGGCCTTGCTTCCTCTGCTTCCTGACAGGAAGTAAACAGCTCTCCTTTTCCGCACACTCTCACTGCTGTCATACTCTTGCCCTAGTAAATGGGGCCAAGTGACCACGGGTTGAACTTTCTGAAACTGTGAACCTAAGTAAATCTTCGTTTTCTTAAGTAATTCACGTCAGACACTCTGCCACAGATGTCACCGAGAATAAAAATAACACAGGGATATGATCATTATGCTGGTTAGTTTTTATTGTCACCTTGACACAACCTCAGGGGGATGAACCTCAGTTGATGACTTGCCTCCATCAGACTGGTCTACGAACATTCCCGAGAAAGATTGTTTTTATCGATGACTGAGGCGGGAGGGGCCAGTCCACTCTGGATAGCACCATTCCTAGAAAAGGTCTGATGTATAATGTATACATGATAAATAGCTAAGTGTGGGACAGTGATTGAGCCAGAAAGCAGCATTCTCTGGTGGTTTCTGCTTGAATTCCTGCTTGAGCTCCTGCCCTGACTTTCCTCAGTGATGCATTGTGACCTAGAAGTATAGGCTAAATAAACTCGTTCTTCCCTAAGTTGCTTTAAAAAAAATTGTAGAGAATTTTGTGAATTATATGTGTTTTGATCAAGTGCACCCCAACTCTCTTTATTCCTACTCCTTTATTTTCACATTATTACTATGTCCTTTCAACTCCACGTGTCCCCCTCCAACCCCCCTCCAACTGAATCCACTCAGCACTTTCAGTATGTGTATGGGTGTGGTACCACCTACCAGAACATCCGTGAAGAGCATCACCCTTTGCACTCCCAGCAGCCATCAATTGCCAATAGCTCCCAGCTAATGGTAAGACTTCCTGACCATTCTCCCCTCCATGGTGGGATTTTGCCTGGCTTGGTCTTAGAGTTCTTATGCACACTGTCATAGTCATCTGTTAGTTCATGGGACATCTAACAGAACTCTGGTCAGCTTGGGCATGGGGAGCATGGCTCTTGCAGGCAATGGCCTTCTCTCTCAATCCCTCTGCCTTGCAAAAACCATTAGATTACATTCCTAAAGCCAGCCACCAAGGTATCTTCCTGTATCTGGCCACTTCTTCCTCCTGAGGCTGACTGCCAAGGTCCCACTATCAAAATATTGAGGTTCAGCAATCAAAATCTCCCTTTGGCTCATCTAATTAACATGTCTAATTAAAATTAAACACCTCATCCTAACACAGGAGGTTCCCCGTGTACCTTTATAAACTGTCATTTTCCTGTGGGCGTGGTCTGTCTCTTTCCTATCCAAAGGCAGTCCTTTGTCCTTTGGGACAAGTATTTGTCCTCCTTCTCCCTTGTTCCCTTCTCCTTCTCTCTTATCCTCTGTCACCTGTCTTTGTCCCCTGTTCCCTGCCCTCTATTTCCTTTGTTCTCTTGGGGGTCCTGAGCCAATACTTCCCCTTCCAACATCCACCTCCCATCCTCCTCTCAAGGTTCAGGAATCATCAGGAAGAGGGACAGAGAGACTGTAAGAGTCAGAGGTGGAGCTGACTACAGAGAAGAGTACTTTCAGGACACAATGGAAGAGCTGCACATTGGTTATCTGAGTGCTTTTGGTCACGGTGTTTGTCACAGCCTGGGAAAAGCAAAGCAGAGCAATCATGAACCAAGATGTCCGACCTTCATTCTAAAAGCTGGAAGGATTCAGGACATGAAATGGTATGTTTGGAAAAAAAAGTATTGTGGCACAGGAAAGGATGACTCTGAAAGGTCCAAGCGGGTTATTTGAGAGGGTAGGACTCCAACTCAGGCCTGGAGGCATGAAGACTCATATATGACAGAAGCGAAGCTAAACCCCAAAGGGGTTGCAGAGGCCGTGGAAGGGTTAGTGAGCCTGACAGATCTTGGGTTGATTTTTTAGGATTCTGGTTTGGATGAGTGGATGGTGGTTTTCTCACTGAGAGTTCTGGCTGGTTTGAAGAGAAGATGAAGCTAGCAGGGAGGGATTAAACCTGGAGGCATTTAGAGAGTGGAACGAACGCACAGTGACTAGATCCTCCATGAAGTTCGTGGTAACCAGAATACAGCCGAAGGGGCTCACGGACAAATTTTATTCTGGCTCTGTATGCTTCATGAAGCGCCAGAGCCCTCCATGATGCTCTGAGCTGTTATGTATCTTAAACATTACAGAATCCTCAGCGAGAAAAGAGATGGGAGTAGGAGAATGCTACTACCAACAACCAACAACTAAAAAAAAAAAAAAAACCCACTTAAACCAACCACACAACACAAAACAAACAAATCAAAGCACCCAGACATCGGATGGAGCAGCTGAGTATTTCTAGAAAAACTTAAAAAGCAGGATTTGGGTGAGAGTGGGAAACAGATATCAGTTTTGGGGGTAAGAGGGATGTATGAGAATGAGGAAGCCTTTGAAGGAAGGACATCGGGGTGTAATAAAGGTAACGTAGGAAGGTGATAGGGTAGCAGTGGCCATTTTAAAGCCATTTGAAGGGCTGGGCTGGGGTGAGTGGGAACTTCCTCTGTTACTGTTCTCTGTGCTATGGTACCTGGTGAACCTCATTGAAGCTGCTTAGCTATAGGGTAAGCCTAGGACCTCCAGAGCCTCTTCCTTAGTAGGACAAGAAGAAGTGTTGGATATGTTAATCAACTCTGGAGTTGCAAAGAGCAATTTTATCTGGAAGGAAATCTTGCCGTAGAAACAGGAGAACAAGCATTTGGGATGGAGCTTGTCATTCATGGCGGGGACAAGCTTTCTAAATACATCACATTGCTAATTGTACTGCATAGCAATCAGCCGAGCGCTGAGACCTGGAGTGATGGACCCATTGAGCTTGTTCAACCAACTTGTCAAGAGTCAGAAAGCAATTGAGAAGCTCGGTTGGAAGAGATTGAAGGCTGCTGTGTGAACTCCACCGCCCAGGTTTCAAAGCAAATTGAGCTGAAATATCCATTTACGCTACCAGCACAGTTTCTGGAATTAGCAGTGGGCCCAGGGGAGACTTTTGTAGTTTGAACCAATGACAGAACTTGTTGTCAGGCTAGGGGGTTGGGTAATCTTTACTGTGGGATCATTTGATTTTTAAAATATGCAGTTGCTCATAATTTTTATTACAAAAATATTTTGTTACTCGGTATGAGATCTGACAGTTCTGGAAAAGGCCCCATATGTCCCAACTCTACTGGCTAATTACAGCCTAACACAATGAAAGGAAAACTCTGCTCTTGAGGAGGCCTTGTTGGCACAGAGGAGTGTGTGGGCTCACCTGTGCGTTCTCAACCTGGACAGGAGTCACTAGACCAGGTTGAATAAAGCACAAAATGAGGACTGAAGCAGACTTTTCTAGTTGCTTTGGAAACACCAATCACCTGCCCTAAGATATCACATTCTGTGAATACTTAGTAATGGGTGGGTTCACTTTCTGAAACAATGTTTAAAACCTATTCACTGAAACCTTAGAAAGGGAAAGACTCAGTAGTCTTGTTTTTGTGAAGTTCATTCCCAGGTGAACCTTAAATTCCCTCAACAGGATGACTTTCATTGTGTTTGAGGTGCCGGCACAGAAAATAAATGTTAGTTGCATGGACTGTCCTGGCCTCTGTCTATCACTGTCTGGAATGTGCCAACAGAATCATGGGCATTGCCATCTATTCATAACGCTTTTCCCAGTTTGCCTTTATAGCATTTCAATGCTAGCTGAAAGGCACTGTACACTCATCTAAAACATTAAGAACCAGGTACCCAAAGCTACAGACCAATTGTGTGAAGGTCAAGATCCAATTAATCATTTCCGTTAATTATATCTACTTGGTCTATATCCAAGACTGCTGGCAGAAAACCCATCCTCAACTTCTTTCCAAATGTAAAGTTGGAAGATTTCACTAGCTCTCTTTCTATGTGTAGCTTTTATCTTCTAAGGAAAGAGAGACCTTAGAAATCGCATTTTTCTGTAGCAAAAGTTTCTCCTCCAAAGAAACCCAAAGGACTTTTTAAACTACCAGATGCTGCACAATTTCAGATGATGAGGAGAGTCATTGTTGCATTGTCAACTTATGGCATCAAAATTCTAAAAAGATTTGTTTTACTTAATGTGGTTGAGTATGTGTATGTATGTATGTATGTATGTATGTATGTTTGTATATGTGTATGTATGGCACATGTCTGCTGGAAGCTCTTAGAGGTCAGACTAGGACATCTGATCCTCTGGAACAGGAGTTATGAATATTTGTGAGATACAATGTGAGTGTTGGAAACCAAACCTGGGTCTTGTACCAGAGCACAGGTGCCCCCAACTACTGAACCATCCCTCTATCTCTCTATTATCCATTCTCACTAAGGATAACATTTTTCTATTAGTACTCAGGGCTGAACTAAAAACCCTTGCGATGTTAAGGATAGGATTATTAATTCTGGGAATTGAAATTTTTCGTTCCACTTTCGTAATCTGTGGCTGAAGTTAATGTAACTTGTCTTTGTCTCAAAAGTTCAGTGATCCTGAAACACTATTTCTGCCTATATTGTGGGAAGGACGTGGTAATTTATAACATTTGACTTCTGAAACTCTTATTAGGCTCTTGAAGCTTATACACGAATTGGATTCTCATTCTACAAAATTGCATGAGTCAGAGGAACAGATTAAGACCACGTAGTAGGTCAGTAGACCCCAACATGCCTCATTGCTGGGCTGAAGGAGTTATACCAGTGGCGGTGGAGAGGAGTGCCAATGTGGGTACTTGTGTGGAGGACTCAGTTGTGTGGAGGACTCAGTGAGGACAAAAATCAATGAATTTAGAAGAATTGGGGGAAATAGGAAGACTAGTGAAGAGAAGATGATAGACCAAACCATTAGCTCAGAGTTACTGAGTGCTGGCTTATTGGCGACCTTCAGGGAAGCTAAAGTTAAGCTACAGGTAACCAGGTCATTTTTAGTTATTTGAAATGCCTGCCATTATTAGAACTATGGTCTGAGGGCACACCACGAGCAGCTTGGTGTTCCTGCCACCGTCCTTCCCTCCCTGTCATGGTGGACTGTACACCCCGGAGCCATAAGCCAAATGAACTTTACTCTTCTTAAGTGGCTTTGTCAGATAGTTTGTTTCAGCCACAAAACTGGGGCTAAGTTCATCTGTGGAAATGAAGACCCATGTCTTTCCCTTTTTAATTTATAGAGATACTGTCATTTAAAAGAACTGGCAAAAATTGTATGAGTTCTCCGTTTTTTTTCTGACATCTTTTGTCTCTGCGTTTCTTTACATGTACGAGCTGCTTTTTCATTTAGCAGCTGTATGTGCTCGTTTCACCACAGAAGGTCTGATGATGCTCTAACCTGTTTTCTGCTGGCTCTTGCTTACGGTGCTTTTTGTCTTCGGGTGCTTAACTACCTTTGAGTGTGTGCTGCTCATAGCCCATGAAACAAAGGATTTCTGAGGGTTTTCCGAGTCTAATACAACTAAGGTTCTTCCCTTAGGTGAGAGTTGACTTCTGTTTCCAAGGGGGTGTAGGGTCAGCGTCAGTCTGGTGGCACTAAGCTGCAGTGGATTCTTGGCGCAGCACCACACTGGGTGCAAGACTCATATGAGGGTTTCACATACTCCTATGATTGTAGCTTCTCGGAATTGAGTTTCTCCTTTCCTTTTCTTCCTGCCTGGGCTTTGTTTTGGGGTTAAAACATCTTCCTGATGGCTGTGGGAGGGGACAGATTTCTTCACAGCAGAGCCTTTCATGGTTTAACATGGTGTTTGCGTGTTATAGTCTCTCTTTGAAGGGCCTTGGGATCTGATTTCCCTCACCTCACCCTGGGACTCCAGGAATGCCAGAGTTTAGTCTCAGTCTAAATAGGCAACCACCCGTGGGACAAAACCAGCTTCCAGTGAGTGGCTTCCTTCTAATGTTCCCTTGATCTTGGTTTTGGCACCATTGTGTCCTGGCTTGTTGATGTTTTTAAGTAAAGATTAAAATATATTTTATTCAGTACTTCTAGTTATTTTCAGTGGAAAGATTGGTGTGAATACATTACACAGTCATAACTGGATACTAGAAGTCAGACTCAAGATGTGGGCAAAGAAATTCATGCTCACTGTACCTATAGTGAGGTCAAGAAAGCTAAGAGGTCTGAAGTCAGAATTGATGGAGTCATATTCCTCCTTGTGTAGCTACTTCTAGTGTATACACCAGAAGTGAATTCACATTGAAACATTCAGGTAAGTTGATTTAATTTTTTCTTTCTCTTATTCCTATAGTTCTGGGCTGGCCTAGAACTCTTACAGAGATCCACCTGCCTCTGCCTCCCAAGTGCTGAGATTGAAGGTGTGCTCCAACACACCCAAGATGACAAAGTCTCCTTATCAGGGCAGTGGAGTTATGGACAAGAAATATACTGTACACATATTGCTATAGCTTTCAAAGGATATAGCATGTTCACAGACAAGGGAGCTGGGAAGTTCAGTGAGAAGAGATTGAAGATTGCTGTGTGAACCTCAGAGACCAGGTTTTGAGGCAAATTGAGGTATTGTAAAATGAGATAACTATTAGGAGAGACAGCATCATGCCCATATACAGTCATGTTAGGACCGGAAGGGACACAGACATTTCTGTTCTGTAGAACAAAGGGAGTTTTGACTTTTATAGGCTTTGTGGTGTAGGGTAGGGTTGGGTTGGACAAACTCCATACCATGTGACATAGCCTAAGAGGCTAGAAGTTAGGAAGATATTGGTAAAGATAGCTGTTATTCACATGGTTTGGGATCTGGCCAGGGGGAGCGGGGGAGGGCAGGTTTGTAGCTGTGAAGGGAGACTGTAAGGCCACAGCATACATCAACTCTCTTTCCCAGAGGAAGAGACTGCAGGGAGAGGGTACTTTCTAATTTCTGTGGGAGAGAGAGAGAGAGATCTCTGGAGGGTATGTGACTGTTATCCAGCACCTGTTTACAATAATTCATTTTTCTTTAAGAAATTTAAGTGTTTGATTCTTAACAGAATCTAAAGCATAAACAGGAAATGCATGGATAAAGAGACTGATATTCATAATTATATTTTGAATTTTCACTAAAATAAAATCTTCTTTCCTTTGGATTTTGACATTAAGATAGAACATAGCTCTGCCATTATTTTTGTAGGTTTCTGCTGTGAGCTTCGTTGAATTAGTTTTACTAAATCCTATGGAAAGGATGTGAGTCTAATAGGAGACCAACATCCTGTTAGGAAAAACATGTTTCTCAGAAAGAATCATGCACTTATGCCTATAAAGATGTGAATTTCTCAAGGGACAGGACTTGTCTTGGAGAGTGGTGGCTGAATAAATATGTACTGAATGCACAGAGTAAGTAGACTAAAGAGCTCTCACGGAGTTCACCTGAGCTCAGGGCGCGAAGGACTGTCTTGAGCCTGGCTACTTAAGTAGGACATAGCTTTGTCTTGAGGATGGTTTGGACGTTTTGTGGGTGATTATATATTGTCATAGTTGGCTTTAATTGTCAAGCTAACCTAGAGTCAACTGAAAGGAAATCCTCAATTGAGGAATTGTCGAGATCAGATTGGCTCCTATTCTACAAGATTGTTTTGATCATTAATTCATTCAGGAGGGCCTGGACCACCATAGGCAGCATCATCTCTAGCTAGGTGGACATGAGATATGTAGGAGAGCCAGCTAAGTATGAGCCTGTGAGAAACAAGCTATTGAACAGTGTTTCTCCATGGCGTCTGCCTCAAATCCCTTCTTGAGTTCCTGCCGTGACTTCTCTCAATGATGACCTGTCACCCGTATGAAGAAAAACCCTTTTCGCCCCTTAGCTACTGTTGGTTAGGGTGTTTTATCACAGAAACAGAAAGGAAACCAGATCAGAAGCCTTGAAGTGAGACACAGGGTATTGGACATATCGGTATTGCAAGCATAGATGTATGCTTGAGTTCAACACAAAGAGGCTAACGCCATTGAAAGACTGTATCTTGCTATACCTACCACGGGGAGCAAGCAGAGTGTCAACAGCAGGAAGAAACCTTACTGGGAAACTTTAATGCATTGTGGGAAAGCAAACAACTTAGCTACTGGTTACTGGTCAGTGGATTTAAGGGCTCTAGATGGTCTCCAGCCTGCCGTCTGAACCTGAATGGTTTGTAGCAGAGATAATACTGGCTTGATGGGTGAGAACTAGGGTGAGACTGGAGGTCTGGGGATGCAGACTGGATCCGCTGGTTTGTATACTGAAAAGTATGCTTAAAACCCAAATGAACCCTTAGCTTTCTGGGCTGCTACCTGAGTCAGCTTTATGACTGAAGTAACTAGTAGGTTACGCAAACGAAACTTTGGTCTGGAAGTTGGTTGTTGGATTTTTACCTGATGAACTTTCATGGCGGTACATTGTCAGAAGAAATCCTAGTTGCCAGAACTAGATCAAATGGGTCAGGTGTCTTAGGGTTTCTGTTACTGTGCACAGACACCACGATCAATCAAGGCAACTCTTATGAAGAACAACATTTAACTGGGGCTGGCTTACAGGTTCAGAGGCTCAGTCCATGATTGTCAAGGTAAGCACATGACAGTGTCCAGGCAGTCATGGCTCAGGAGGAGCTGAGAGTTCTACATCTTGATCTGAAGGCTGCCAGGGGAAGACTGGCTTCCAAACAGCTAGGAGGAGGACCTCAAAGTCCATGCCCACAGTGACACATTTCCTCCGACAAGGCCACACCTACTGCAACAAGAACACACCTCCTACTAGTGCCACTCCCTGGGCCAAGTATTTGTAAACCACCACATCAGGCTACGATGCCATCCTCTGTCAGTGTGCTCAGGTCATGGGGTTGATTGCGGTCATGCTTATGGAAACATGCTCAAAGGATTTCTAGAAGAAAAAAAAAAGAACATAGTTTCCCCTTAGGCAGATTAAACCCTAAAAAGCCAAAATCCTGAAAGGTGAAATCTTGAAAGATAAGAACTACTCAAATATTCTTAGAAAAATGTTATCCTAGAAATTAAAATCCTGACACTGAAAGTCTTTCAAGATTTTTGTGGCTTTGACTTAATTCTCATTGGGGAAAAATGCCATATAAGGAAGATATAAAAGTTAATCATAGGGACAGGATTAATGCATTTTTTATTATACATAGGATAGTTGTGACTATGATTAATCAATTGTCATAATTTTGCTCCATTACTCCTTCACACACAGCGTCCTGATTGCCTTAAAACAAGTCAATAGCAAAAATAATTATTATATTAGAAAAATTAATTAAAGGAAAGCACATTTCATCCATTTAAAAAATATATATATATTTTATTTTGTCTATGATTATATGTCTGTGTTCAAGCTTGTAAATATACATGTCAATGAATTCTTTTTGTAATTTTAACGATATATTTTTTTAAGATTTATTTATTATTATACCTAAGTACACTGTAGCTTTCTTCAGACACACCAGAAGAGGGCATCATATCTCATTACAGATGGTTGTGAGCTACCATGTGGTTGTTGGAATTTGAACTTAGGACTTTCGGAAGAGCAGTCAGTGCTCTAAATCACTGAGCCATCTCTCCAGCCCATTTTAACGATATTTTAAAAGTAAACTTTAAAACTGTAAACAAAGCAGGGCTAGGGAGAAGGCTCTGTCAACGAAGTACTTGGGGCATAAGCTTCATGACCTGAATTTGGATCCCTAGCACCAATATAAAAGGCTAGTACAGAGATCTGTGACGGCAATCCCAGGGCTGAGGAGACGCGAGATGAAACAGGCAGATCCCTGACGTCTATTGGCCAGCTAGCCTCACTGAATCAGAGAGCTCCAGGGTCAGCTAGAGATTCTGTCTCAAAACCTAAGGTTGAGAGCAATTGAGGATAACCCTAGAAGCCTACTTCTGGCCTACACACACACACATACACACACACACACACACACACACACACACACACACACACACCTGCATGTGCCTGTGAACATGCCGTACAAACATGCACACACATTATGGACGTAAACAATATTAAATACACACACAATAAAAAAATTAAATAATTTTTACAATAAATAATTAAACAACACCGAATACACAC
>JADRCD010188671.1:0-13480 GCA_019843815.1 Montemys delectorum | reverse complement strand
AGGTGGCTTTCGACTATGTGCCCCTCACCTCACCCCAAACAGAGACACATAGCAGGTCTTATCCAAAGAGTTCACTTCCCAGTTGCCTCTGGATTTATCTGCCAAGCAGATCCTGTTGATCCCACCCTGGGAAAACAGAGACCCACAATAAATAGCATTATCTCTCTGTAAAGCTGTAGCTCTCTTTCCAAGAGTTTGCGACAGCGGAGCCATTCAATTGCCCAGGAAAGACAAAGGGAGAGTCCCCTGTGAGCCTGGGTGTCACCCTCTGGTTCTCGGTTTCATTACCCTGACATCCCTTAACCACCCGGTGTCTCTATATCTTTATTTTACCTTAGGGATAAATGGCAACCATCATTTCCTGAGTGCCCAGCCTCTGCTGAGCCCATTATATCCTGAGTCACGCAAAACATAACCTTTTCGTTAGATGGATGAGAGAGCTGCTGCTATGGCCCTCTCCATCCTAAGGAGCCCAGGACAGTTACATCTGCAAGAAGAATAACCAGCTATGGACACCAACCCTTCTGTTTCTTCCCATCCCA
This sequence comes from Montemys delectorum, assembly GCA_019843815.1. Taxonomy (NCBI): domain Eukaryota; kingdom Metazoa; phylum Chordata; class Mammalia; order Rodentia; family Muridae; genus Montemys; species Montemys delectorum. The sequence goes on along the minus strand of JADRCD010188671.1, from coordinate 12,938 downwards.
GCTGCACCCAACAATGCCTCCAGGGCAGAATCTATTTTGGACCTCATTAAGACTCCGAGCATCCAGGGCACACCCTAGGATGGCCCAAGTTTAATCCCCAGGAGGAGCCCCAAGGGGAGAGGAGACTTCCACAAGTTGTCCTCTGAAGTCTTCGCACATACACCGTGGCATCTGCACACCCCGTCCTCCCCACACAAAACACATATGGGTTAAAGAAGTAGTTAAATTGTGGCTTTATCTCCTAGACCCTTCATCTGAAGAGTGTGATGACGGTCCAGTTGCAGAGACTGAAGTTAGTAGGAATTCACGTGGGGGTTTTTATTAAATGAACCACTAGTGCTGTGTCTTGGCTCAAGTCCAAAAGCAGGGTGATTGGCAAACGATGTGGGTGGCTGTCCTACTTATGCTTATTTATGCTTAAACAAAAAGTTTTATTAAGTGACATCTGTAGTGTCCACGGTCAGTGGAAGTACTTGAATTGTCAAAGCAAACCTATGCCCCTCAGGCCTTACATTCCAAGTAGCTGTGACCATTGATGCTGGCTTTTGCCCAGCACGGAGGAACTAAGGGGTGACTCAACTTGCAGTCCCAGAAGCAGCTGTTGACTTCCGTTTTCTTGTCTGTATTTACTAAGCACCTCTCTAAGGAAGATTCACTCCCTCAGTCATTCTCTGCCCAGGGTCATGTGCAGCAAAGGTCTAGCTAGCTAAACCATCCTTGCCTCTGTACACCGTGAAGATGGCCCCACATGAGAAAATAGCTGGAATTCCAGTAACGATACTACCTTCTTCTGTCTTTCTGCAAAATATTTGTTCCGATGCAGACGTGGGTGCATGTCTGTATCTATCAGCATGTAATTCAAAATTTATTTTTAAAATATGTTCTGTGTATGGGTGTTTTGGTTGCATGTATGTGTATGCACCATTTGCATACCTGGTGCCCTCAGAGGCAGAAGAGGGCATCAAATTCCCAGGAGCTGGAATTACAGATGATTGTGAACTACCATGTAGGGGCTGGAAACTGAGCCCTGGTTTTCTGCAAGAGCAACCAGTACTCTTAATATAGCCCCTCAATATTAGTATTCTAATAGGAAAGATGTTTCAAAAAAAAAAATCCATTCAGCTTTTTAGTAGCGATAGCTTCTTACATTTTATTTATAATTTTCCAAAGGCCAGCCATTGTGTTTGCATTTCGAACTGTTTTCCCTCCGTCTATTTATTGGTCAAACATGACAATTCTTATGCTGAGTCTGATAGCATCGTGGGTGGTCGGACTTGTTAAGTTAACCCTAAAGATTAGGGGTTCAGAAACCAGGGGCCCTATTTAAGTGCAGCTGGGAACATAACCTGTGGAATCATATACGAGTTTAAGAGTAAAGAGAAGGAACTGTCATATTTTGCTTTGAAATCAGCTCCCTCTTGCCTGAGACAGGAGAGAGGATGCACCGTCAAAGTCAGGTCCTTTCACCTGAATGCCCACTTGCTACAGGGATCTCTGCTTGTAGGACACGGAAATCAGACAAGTCCTTGGAAAGCCTACGCTTTTACAAAGAAATGGCTCACCGGCTTCATAAGGAAGACACACCCTGATGGTTTGGAATATAAACAAAAATAATCTTGTTGCTGCTGGCTAGGGCAGGGCAAAAAGCACGGGTCAGCTATTACACGGAACTGCTTTAAGTCTCATTATGAAGAGACTACTACTTTGGACCTGCCTCCGTGGGCTCCCTCTGCACTCGTCTTTTGTGAAGCACAACACTCTCTCCCGTATTCCTTTTTCATGTGGGGATCCCACGCGGCTGGACGGTGGTCTGTAACAGGGTTTCATCCTTGATCTCAGGCATATCGTACTGAGAGCACTTGGTGAAGGCTGGATGAATCGGTGTCTGGTTGACACCTATCTTTGCAACGTTCTCCTGAAGGTCCTACCACAGGGGCGGGCATCAGCCCAGCCAGCCTCAGCAGCTTTGTTATAGAGAGACTTGGCCACACCTGCTGAAGAAGCCAGGGCAGGCTTCGGAGATCCTCTGCTCTCTCAGCAGCCCCCACCACGGTTCAACTTTAGGCACTTTGGCTTTTCTATGACCTTTTCTACGTATGCGTACTTAATTCCACATGGACAAAAACAAAACTCCCAATAACATGGGCATCTGGGATAAAAAAATCTGACCTAGTAAAAAAAAAAAATTTCCCCAACAGTACAAAGAGGCAGTCCAATGCTAAGTGGCAGAGACCTGACCCACCTGTGACCAGCTCTGGCTATTAGCCTGCTTGACTTTGGGAGGGGTGGAGGAGGGGAGTTTTAAATGTGAGTGTGATCCTCTGCAAAGGATCCAGTAGATAAAGATTCACTTTAGACCCTACAAAGTTTAAAACACAAGTCTGATTGTCAATCCTTTCTGTTCAATGCTATTCTTCTCACCAGGGATCAGCATAGCGTAACTGTAGAAAGCACATGTAGATTTTTTTTTTTTTAACTGTGCACACTGATAGTTCTAGGCATCTGAAAACCACAATTCCTTCTAGAACTGTGGTTTGCATTAATTTTAGGGAAGACGTCTTTAGAAGCTGCATCAGAGCATAGCACTTGAAATTGCATACGTTTTTTTAAGCTAACAAAACGCATTTTATGTTTTTCTATAGCTCATGATTTTTACTAAATCATATTAATAGGCATTTAATCTATGTGCATCCTTCTGCATGGGAGGGTATTTATTCTTGCTTTGACGTAAGCATGCGTGGCAACGGGCCTCGTCTTGCTTTCTGTATAACTCACAACTCGAGTCGTTTCAATGGGGAACGGTATCGTGAAGGAAGTGTGCGCCTCAGCAGAAGGAAGAGGACTAGACCCAGCATTTCTCACACACACTAAACGGTGGAGTGAAGGAGGCCTAAGCAAACCCGAGACAGGCTAACCACTGGCATTCTGGGATCCCAGGCAGTCCTCCAAAAGAGTGTGCAGTCAAGAAAATAAGTGGATCTGGAGCCACCGCGAGTGGAGTGTCCCCAACTTTAATAAATGGACGCAGAAATCGTAGATTTCTGGAAGTCACTAGCAATGAGCAGAAGGAGCCCACCTTCTGCAGCACAGAGCCTGGCGACCCACTTAACCACTTAAAGCACAAATGATTTGATGAATGGTAAGTAAGCATCTATGTGTAGTTCCTTTGGGGAGGCCATTCTGAAACAGTGTGGTTTCTGGTGTTGTTGTTTCTGGGGGTTTTGCGTTTGTTTGTTTATTTGTTTTGTTTTTATCCTATGAATAACTGATTAACCAAAGAAACTGCTTCAGACCATTCGCCTCACCTGAATGAAATCACCAACCCAGTACTCAGGTGAGAGGCTGGCTCTTCCAAAAACCAAGCAAGCCATGTGGAGGCCTCTGCCCAGTGGTTTCCGCGTGTTAGAGACACCCAAGGCTATTTTCTAAAAAAAACGGACAGCCCCTTGACGTCTCTCTGGGAGGAGGAGCTGTGAAAGGCTTCCTTCACTGCTGAGTCAGGGTCGGGCAGCATGTGGGAAATGTCATGGTGACCACAGAGGACAGGTCGGATGCTGGTAGGGAAGGGGAGCTTTCTGAGATCAGTCAGCCGCGACGTCCCCAACCTCCGTCCGCCAACTAAGAGGGTTGTCCTTAGATGTTTAAAAGACAGCTCTTCCCATAGGTGATCCCTCAGTGTGCATGACCTTCAGAAAAGCATCTCCAGCTAAGCACTGACTGCCTAGGGGCTTGGCTTTAGAAGGAAAGAGTTTAGCTTTAAGTCCGTTACAATTCTACTTTGGTCCATCATCCTCTATGAACTTTCTGGACCTGCTCTGTTTCCCCCAGTTTAAAGGTTCAACAATCAAAGGTCATGATGGTAGGTAGGCCTCTATTGCTCCAGCTACCAGATACTCAAGTAAAGTAGAACAAGATTGCCCAGGAGTTTAGGGCAGGAGTTGCCAGCCTCGGCAATATAATAAGATCCCATGTTTGTTAGTAAAGAGAAGGTTGTAGAAAAACTATCTTAGATCTGTATGGATGCGGCACTCGTCAATAATAAATCTGATGGCCTATGGCTTAGGGAGCAACTAGGAGGTGTGACATCTGGGAGGAGAGAGAACTCTGGGATAGAGCCAGGCAGATTTGCCCAGAAAGATGGGATAAGACAGACGAACGGTACCTGAGCACAGGTAACCAGCCATAGGGTAGGATGTAAGTTAAAATATTTGGGTTATCTAAGTTATGATCTAGTCAGAGCAGAGCCTAGCTATAAGCCCAAGGTATCCGTAAATATATTTTGAGTCTGAGTCTTATTTCTGTGAGAATAGGGCTGGGAGGCAGAACTGGGACCTACTGCTATAGACGATCAGATCAGTTTGTGTGTGCAAGCCATAGATTAACCTCTTGATGGAGAGGCGGTGCTGCTCACCATATTTTTTGAAACATGGTCTCTTACTAGGATTTTGACTTATTGACTACGTTGGCTGGCCTAAAGACACCAGAAGTCTCCCTGCCTCTATCTCCCCAGCACTGAAATTCAAGCGCACACCACCCCACCAGTGGCTTTTTACATGGATGCTGAGTTCCAAACTCAAGTCCTTTTGGCTTGTGTGGCCAAAAAGTGTGGCCACCACTTCCCGACTGAGCCACCTCCCCAGCCCCCTAGAGTTCCCAAATCATTTGTTCATATATGCACTGGGATACCCTGGTGAACCCCAAATCTGTGCTGCTACTTCTTTGGGAGAAGGGTTGGGCACTGTGAGGTAGACTCGAGGTGGGTGGTGCACCCGCCCATTGCGGGATTGGTTACGAAGACAGAGGTTGGTGGCGCACGCCTTTAGTCCCAGCACTTGGGAGGCAGAGGCGGTTTCTCATTGCCACAGCAGATTTAGTCAGAGTGCCAAGCAAGATGTGCACATCCTTCAGAAGGCTGGCATGTTTGGCATGTTTGGACTTTCGGGGAGCTGTTTTCTTTCTTAACTTCAGTATGCGGGGATACTAAAAGTGACACCCCACCCTGCTGGAGAGTGAAACAAAGATGCTCTGAGAAGCCCACACCATGTCACTGAATCAGCTGTAGCCTCTTCCAGTTTCCAGCTCCTTGGCAGAAACTGCAGCATAGCCAAGACGGATCATAATCAATCACATTAGGATTCATGTAATAGGAAATGTAAGGAGAAACTCAAAAGAGAGCTTTGCTATATTCCTTGGGAGATAACTTTAACCCACGTTGCAATGCATATTCAAAGAGACCTTGGCATCCAAAGAACTCTGGGTCTTCCAGGAAATCACAGAAGAGTGGCTGTTCAAATTTGCAAACTGTCAGTCATCCATCGAAAAAGACAGGGGTGGGGTACGGTGGGGTGGGGAAGGGGCTTAAAGATGAATACATCTTTGTATAGACACCGGTGCAGATGGTAGGGGCGCTGGGCAAAGGTAAATTGCGACTTTTGTACCCAACACGGCAAAAAAGACTTGCAACCAAAATGAGTTTCAGCTTTTATTATGAATGTCCAAAGTGAGATCATACTGTTGGAGGTTAGAGTTCTCGTTGATTACATTCCAAGGGACCACAGATAAAGAATTCCAAGCACTTTAATTTTTTTTTTGACAAAACAAGCAAAAGAATGATTAAAAATATTCTTTTTGGGTATAAACGGTGCTCACATTTGAATTTTTGGAGTACCCCTCCCCCAGGTATGGTGTGAACACTGGTAGATGCCAAAGACAGAAATCGGATCTGATGTTCTGCAGCAGACTGCCACCATCTCTGCCTCAATTAGAAGCTCCTGGGAAACGATTCATGAAGTGCGGTAAACTACCATGCAGTAGACCTGATTATCAGTTTCCCTTCCTCTCCCACAAGGCTTCTCATCTTGGCCAGCATGTCTGCTGCTTGCTTGACAGGACAAGGCCGGAGGCAAAGGGTTCAGGGTGGTGTGCTGAACCCTGGATTTTTCTCAAAGATCCATTAAAAAGGATTTTTAAGAAAATGAAAACTCTGAACAACTTTCAGAGTTTTTGAGTGTTCAAGGAAGGAAGTAATAACGATGGATTGAAGCCACAGCCAGGCTTTTGTACATGGCTTTACAGTAGTAAGCTACTGTGTTCGAGGGGGGAAAAAAATCGCTGGTGTAGTAACACTATGGGTCTGGCCATCTGTATGAGTCTCCAGGGGGAAGGGTTTCCTCACCCTCTGTCCTTCCCATCATGCACCGGGCGATGCTACTGATGGAGTTCGTCGCCAGTGAGTCCTCAACTAGTTGTGGGCAGTGGGAGCGCGTATCTCTTACAGATGTAATACTGTTCGTCTGAGTGGATCCTCAAAAAGAACAACTATGAACTAGAAACTCATAGAGTTTGTGTCTAGAATTTATAAAATTAAAACCTGCTCCGACAGGTAATAGAGGGAGGCATGCGCGTGACCTCTGCATTCAATCGGAAACCGCGCCCGAGAGCACAGAGCCTTCTCAACAGGCAACGGCGGGGCTCCTTTTAATGCTTCCGGTGTGACGCTCATTAGAACTTTGAAGCACGTCTGTCTCACTTATTTCTACAAGGCCTGGGACACTGGAGGCTGCCAGGACTTCATTCATCATCTTGCCTGTTGACAAAAGGAACAATAACGTCATCACTGGTAAATGGAATAACTTTCCTATTTTTTTTTTTTTAATTCCCCCAAGAAGAGATGGTGTCAACACCAATGAAAACGCTTTGATGCTTGATGACTTTCTGTGCCCAGAACGGCTATGTTTTCTTCCGGTAGAGCAGAAATAGTCAGGAGGCACACCTTCCCAAAAGTCAGCACATACAGGCTCCGAGTACACCTCCACCAAGGACTAACACGGTCCCTGCCATTACTGTACCCTGATCCCTTTACATATGTACTGAAGGTGTATCGACCTAAAGTACATGCCTAAGGTGGCTATCCAAAGCTAACTTCTAACGTGTCCACATATTCTGTCTTTTCAGATCCCTACAGAGCACAGCCGGGTCTGGCCATGTCAATCTTTGCTGATGGAAAGGCTTAAAACCCAACCCATGGGCGCTAGCTTTGTGTCGAGAATCAGTTTAATTCAGAGAAGCCTCAACATATATGCTAGCATAAGGAAATAAAAACTTCACAAATGATAGTATGGTTAAGCTATATGAGTGAAAATTCTGGAACTCTCCCATCCGATTTCCTATCTTCTGCTATATGACCTTTCCAAACCAAAAAATAAAAAAAATAAATAAAAAAAAAGCAAAATGAAAATTAAATAAAATGCAAGGAACGTGAGGTGTGCAGATGGTGGGCCAAGAGCTTTTATGGCAATAGTGCTTGCTTTCTGAAGCCAGCTTGCATGTATGAGCTCGCTGGCTCTTACAAGGAACCCAGCTTCCCCTGAGGCAGCCAAGCTGGGATTGCACTGGAGGCTGGCTCAGCATTAGGCTAATTGAGCCTTAGACTGGGGTGGTAACCAAGAGTTCGCCTTTCCAGGCCAGTTCTCTCTTCTTAGCACAGAATACTGGCAGGATCTCTACTCAGTACCCATCTCTTCTGCATACCTCCGCCAACAGTGTTGGCACTAGTAGATTACCAGCTTGACAAAGAAGACTTGGAAAGAGAGATCTCCACAAAGAAATGGATGCCAGACACACCTTGCCCAGCGTCCCACAGAGGAAGGGCTCCAAGCTTTGATGCTCTAATCGTACAGCCTCAGAGTCCTCTATCGTGTGCCCCATCTGTGTGTGCCATGGACTGATGCACAGAATCTCTGCAGCCCCGTGGACATCAAATCCAACAGAAGCAGCTGTGCCTGGAACCAGGACACAAAAAAGGAAACTCTCCTGGATGTGCTGACGACGCATATCCGCAATCCCAGCACTCAGAGGGCTGAGGCAGGAGGATCGAGAGTTTGAAGTGAGTCTGGGCTACAAACAATAGTGTCTCTAGCCAACAAGAACACAAAACAAAACAAAAACCCAGACTGTCCAAACCAGGAAACCCTGGCTGTTTCAAAAAGCCACAGCTGCAGGGATTCAACACATCAGTGTCTTCCCATTACATTAATAGTTTGGCTCACGGTGAGATTCTGTGAAGAAATTCATTCTCACACGATCAGGGGTTTCTCTTCGTGCTACCAGGGTAGCTCATGACTCACCGAGACATCACCTATAATTTTACAGTAAATAAAGAACGGGGACTAGAACTAGGGAACACGGGTTCGCCTTTGCTCTGAAATAAATCTGAGAAGGAGCAAGGTCAGAGGTGCCGGTTGACACCTGGATGACACAGAGTTTTAGAACTGGCTTTTCTAGATGGAACCACCATTGGTAACGTGTTTGCCTGTGTGTGTCACTTGGGCACGCGCAGCTACTGTCCTGCAGTAAAGGCTAGTGGAGAGAACTGTGCTTCATACCCAGGTGTAGCTTGGTGGGAAATGGATGCCGAGGAGTCTTCAGTGCCTGCTAAACAGATCTAGAGGGAAGCCCCCTCCTGCCAGAGGAGCAAACAGGCACCCTGATGTCAAAGAGCCGAGACAAAACAACACACCTCAACAGGGTTAGGGACTGGATCTCGGGCTAAGCATGCCTGGCCCCTTAATGCTGTGCTTTTCCTCTCAAAGTCCATTCCACTGACAATGCATGGAAGCGGCGCAGCCACCAGATGCCATGTTTCATGGATGCTGAGGGCCACAAAGAGGCCCAGGTGCTCCCATGCCCCCTGTACCCCTCATTACTACACACGTCCAGCGGTAGGGACAGTGGCTAGCTGGCCAGGTCCCCAGGTCAAAGATACCGGGCAGAAGAGGAAGAACCTAGCAAAGATGTGCCTCACCTTAGGGACATGACTCCGGGTGGGGGAGGGGGAACCAGCAGCATGGAGAAACAGAAGTGTTCCACCCATGTATTATTGGGAGGATCCTGTGGTCTGGTTGGTTTTTCCATCTTAACTGATGGCCCTATTGGCAGGCTGTAACTGTGTATAATCTCAGAGTCATTTCTAAGTTACAGCCATGAGGAGAGAGGTCAGGGAGAATCGTATGAGGGGAACAAAGCCCACAGAGTGCCCTTTGACCTCTTTGTAACTCATCTCCTCCCAGTATAAGCAGCCCTCACCAGAGCTGCCACTAGCCAGCAAAGATTCGGACCAGAAACCCATACTGCCTTATCCTCTGCTTTCCACCAAAAGTGAAGGCATGTAATTACGAAGCCAGGAAGAAAGAAAAACAGTATTAGAGAAGTTTGCTCCGGCATCGAGGGAGCTGGTCAGCAACCAGAGGATCACGTAAGAAGGTGATGTATGTGCACTTGGTAATGGGCGCGCTGTTTTCCAAAAGACGCTCAGACTGAGGCCCAGCCAGCCTGTCCTAACACATGGGGAGGAAAGGGCCAGAGTTATTCACAGATGCCAGGCTCCCATCTGCCCTGGCCAGCTGATGTGTTTGGTCAGCCCATATGGGCTCACGATGGCTGGCACAGAACTGGGATTGCCAGTCTGTGCAGATGCGTTCTGGCAATTTTCTCTGTTTTGTTGTTCGGTAGTTAAAAACCTACTTTAGAATGCATGGAGCGTCATCCCATTAGACTGGAATAAGGAGAAATCTTATCTTTCCAAATACCACATATAAGGATAATTACAATACCAAAAGCATCCATTGCCTAGTGAGGAAGTTTATTCTACGATGGGAAACACCCAGGGCTCCTCTGTTCAACTGAGATCGCACTGCCTGCCTGATATCCACATGTACTGCACGTACAGTTACTCTAGAGTAGTCACTAAGCCCAAAGCAGCCACTTACATCTGCACTAGGAAAGAAGTCAAATCAGCACGGAGCTCAGGAGTCATCGTAACCCATCTTCCCTCAGACACACCAACACAAAGTGACCATGCCAGCCCCGGAGTCCAGGTCCCTCCATGCCTCTTATTCACTTAATTTAAAAACAAAACCAAAAAACCCACTCAAATACTACAAATCTCGAAAAGTTAAGCCATGAAGCATAAATGCTTTGTCTAGATAGGCTTCTTGGACTATAATGGATTGAGCGGTTTCCATAAATACTGTAATATTGTGTGCTGCTAGGAAGAAGTTGGGGGGTCAGCATTTGGGGCCTGCCAGAGTCCCCTAGCTAGCTCATCCACAGACTGGTGGCAGAGAACATAGACTGTGGAGCCAGACATCCCAGCAAGCATGCTGGCTTCATTCATGCATTCATGCATTCATTCATTCATTCATTCATTTATGATGTACAGTCTCTGGGTGGACTCCTCAGTTGCTGTGAGCATCAACAGCAAGGTTATGTGGGAAGTGTCCCTCCAAGGGGGAGGGGGGACTGTAAGAGGGCTGGCCAGTCTTCCTTTTGCCAGTCATGTTCCCAAGCAGCCCCATGGACAAGAGGCCAGCAAGGAGGGCCATGGAGTGGATCTCAAGGCTGAGGCTTTACACGGCCTGTGTCTAGGATATGTCTCCCCACTTCCTTTTCCTCCCTTGGGAGATTTCGGTCAGCCAACACCCCACTGAGTAACTCTGCCTCTGCTGTGAAACCTTCCTCAGAGGCTAATGGTGCCCAGGCCCCAGCTCCTAGGTCTCTGCCCATGTCATCACCTCCTCAGAAGGTGCAGCCTCACCTTGCTCGGGACCTGGGTGACAGTGACTGTATTGCTACCACGCTACCACGCCCTGTCTCGGCCCCCAAACCAAGCCTTCTCCCTCCTCTCCCACCTCCCAATGCTACCCAGTCTCTCTGGATCATTCTCCTCAAAGGAGGAGTGGGGGGGGAAAAAAACCAAAACAGTCCTCGTCTCAGCTGAGGTCCAGCAAAAGAACTAGAGGGTTTCTGTTAAGCGCTCATGCGGAGCTACATGCAGTGTGGCAGTTCTGCACTCGACTTTAGGGTGGAGTCTGGGAGAGAAGAGACTAGCAGAGAGAACACAGAGCAGGCTGAGGCACTGTTCTGCCACCACACAACATCCTACCGGGTCTGCAAGACGGGTGTCTAGGCGGCAGGGCCTATGAGAGCAAAGCGCAGGCAGGCATGAACTCGCTTTCCTTAGGTCTTGGGGTTCAGTGGCTACCCAGTAAGTGAGCGATGCGGGACTCAATGCTGGTGAGGCAACACTAGTCATCCAGGAAGACTAAAGTCTACTTGCTCACTATTGCCTGAGACTGTGGCCTCCATTCCATAGGTAGCAGAATCACCCTGTGTGCTGAGTAAAGCCAGGAGCTGAAGAAGCTAAGTATTAATGCATGTGACCTATAGAGAGGCTTGAGAGAGGTTTTCCTCAGGACACGGGTTAAAAAGCTCACATCTGTCTCCCTTCCTTCCAATACCCCCCTACCGCCCTTGGCACTGGGGATTGAATCCAGAACCCTGCATGGGCCTGGGAAACACTGCAACCGAATGACATCTCCTGCCGTTTGACTTGGGTTTCCAACAGTAGATCGAAATCATTGTACAGGGGGTTGCATGGCAGGACTCTCTTTTTCCAAACACGGGTTCAAATACTCATTTCAGTGGGATGTGCCCTTCTATGCCAAACCAGAGTGAAGACAGTCAATATTCCTTTAAACAAATGAGCCGATCAGTTAAAAAAAAATACTAGCGATATTAAAAGTTAACTTTAAAAGGCATAGTGTAGTAGGCACATCATTCTTACACATAATGGATACTCTGGAAAGCAAGCCAGTAATCAAGTCTCTAGTGTACCGGAGGGAGCCAGCATTTTTAAAACTCCTACTGTTAATTCTCTCCCCCACCCCCACCCCTCTCTCTCAGAAAAGGAGCCTTTTGAAAAGTGAACAGTTATCCATTCTTTCAGGCTTCAGAGTTTCCTATATATCCAGTCTTCAAGAAGCAAACTCCATCTGCTTCCCCAGCTGTCTCCTCAGCTTAGCTGCAGAGCCAACACAGCCAATCATGGGCACAGACGCCATGGCTTTTTAATGGCTGCAGAAACTAATTTGCAAACCCAATTAGTGACAGTGAATTGACATCTTAGTTCAGGGAATGACAAGCCACTCACTTTCCTTAGATGACCAGGGGAAAAGTGAGCCCGAGGATAGTCAAGACTGGGACAAGCACGATAGTTCTATGAAACTGCATCTCTGGGTACCATAGCAACTGGGGGACTCAGGCTGGGCACCTACAGGTACCAGGCTGCCTCCTATAGGCTCGTCTCTGTATCGGGTCTCTTTTCTGCATACATGTGCTTTCTCTCCTTATCCAAAAGCATTTAGAGGAGGGAACAGGCTGTCTTCAAAGTATCAGTAGGAAGGTAGGTGAGTACAATTTAAGAGAAAAAGATTTCTTTAAGTATCTGCTGTTGTGTTTAGAGAGGTCGACTAGTAAGTGCTTCCCTGCCTGGCTGGATGGTGGATCTCATCTTCGTGGTACTGATAGGATCTGGAGCTCACATCTTAGAATGGGCACAGCACAGAGCTAGCAAAGCCAACAGTCAGGATCATAGCTACTTAAAAGCACAGAGCAGGAAGGACTCCCCAAAGACATCGGGCATCTGTGACACCCCTCACAGCCACAGAGCCTGTGTGTGGTCTACAGGGTAACCCAGCAAAATCTGACACAAGGCTGTTTTCTCACAAAGAGCTTAACAGGCTGGTGAGACGGCTCAGCGGGTCAAGGCTCCTGCTGCCAAGCCTGCCGATCTAAGTTCAATACCCAGGACCCCAGATGGTGGAAGGTGTGAACTGGTTCCTGCCTGCAAGCTGTCCTCTGATCTCCACGCAATACAGCAGGTATGCACTCACATTCATATATATGTATATCACGTACACAAAATATTAATAAATTAAGTCTTAAAATTTAAAATAGATTTTAACAGGCTCACAAAGAATGAATGAATGAATCACTAATAGATCTTCTCTTTCTACAACACAGTGCACTCTCAGGGCATTTGTCCACAGTGAACTAAAAAGCACAGACTAGAAGGGAAAATGACTTTTTTAAAAAAATGG
>JADRCD010188666.1:0-14983 GCA_019843815.1 Montemys delectorum | reverse complement strand
TGTGCACAAAGCAGATCAAGAAGAGCCTGTCCTTTCTACTCCTGGGAATATGCAAGCCTGCAGACCATGCTACTCTTTGACAATACTCAATCTACTTCAGGCAAATATCATGAATAAACTGTGATCATCTGTCTCTGCCACCTAGAATGCTCTTGAGAATCACAGAAGTGACCTACTAATCATTTGTGACTAGTACCAATTAATACAAGCAGAGATATGGAAGAAATGCAGTTTGAAGACATGCCAACTCTATACCATAAAAGATATATCAGACCTAGCCCCATACAGAAGGGGAACAAACCACATTGCCTCATATATAGTTCCAGGCAAGGGCTTGTCAGGATTAAAGTTATTTCATATTAACTCCCACTCAAAAACATAGTCACTTATATCACAGTGACTCAACGTCATATGTACTTTATATCAAGACAGTAAAAGTACTATCTAACTAGGTCAATTTGCTTATTTTAAGAAGCACTATGGTCATTTGTAAAGTGTGTGTGTGTGTGTGTGTGTGTGTGTGTGTGTGTGTGTGTGTGTGTTTCCAGAGACAATTAACTGAGAAAGGTTCACCTGACCTGAATGTGAGTAGCACCATCCCATGGGCTAGGTTTCAAAACTAATAAAAGCATTCAAGGGGAAATGCTACCTAAATGCTTGCTCTCATAGTTCTGCTTACTGATCTGCTAAGATGTGAGCAAACAGTCTACTTCCTCCACAGACTGCTCCTGCCAGCATAGACAGGTCCCATTGCCATGTCTGTCATGATGGATTGTATCTCTTGAACTGTGAGCAAAAATGAACCTATCCTCCCTTAAGTTGCTTCTTGTCATTTAATTTGGTCATGGTCATGGAAAAAGTAACTAATAGAATGTTTACAAACCAGACACCTGTTTATTTAAAGTTATTTGCACATAGCCAAACCCAAGAAAAGTGACATTGGAGAGGATCAAGGTAAAGAAGGGTTGGGCAACTCTACTCTGGGGAGATTGGTCTGGATCCCTTAACATCATTTAACGAGCTGCCACAATGTTAACCTTTGTCAGATGTGCGAGAAAGATGCAACAAGAAGAGACTAACTTCATTCTTTGTCTCCAGTGCTCACTGGCTATACACTTCTAAAATTGGGGGCTAAAGCATTTCTGGACCAACTGCTCCTTCCACACATTCTGTAATTATACCTTTCCTGATCTACTTTATGATCAGTGCCTGTGTGAATAGAAGGCATATTCCAGGAAGCTGAACATTGAAGGATGATTATATCTCTCCTGGTCTATCTGGTGTTCAGCCATGTTTGAAGAACATGAGTATTCCCTGAGCACATAAATGCCATAGTACCTCATAAATCTCTGTTATTTAGAGGTCTCTTACGTTTTACCAGGCACTCATTTCACATAATACTATCACAGTTAACATGAAAGTGTTCATGTTCAAATTGCTGTGACATTTCTACATGTTGAAAGGACTCTGGCTAAGAATGACATCAAGTGCATGATGTGTAAATGAAAAACAGAAATGATAAATTGGACTTTATTAGAATTGAAAACTATGTATGCTCTTATGAGACACAAGTATGCTTTATTAGAATTGAAAAGAGTGTATACTCTGTGAAAGACAAGGCTCTGTCTGAGAGAAAATTGTTTCAGTTCACATACCTGTACAAGAGACTGAATTCATGGTATGTGAGGAACCCCTGAAGCCTGCTAATAAGAAATCAAGCCATCTCATTTATAACTATGCAAAAAGTTTGTAGATATTCTACTCAAGATTACCCAAATGGTTAATAAATACACCAGAGATATTGAGGAGCTATCAAGATGGCTCAAAAGGAAAAACACATCATATCAAACTTAATAATCTGTGTGTAACACTTAGAACATCCTGCAAGTTTTCCTTTGACCTCCATATAAAATGTAAATGCTTCAGTCCTCATACAAAAATAAAACATCTCCAGTGTCATTATCATTTGGGAAATGTACATTAGAGCCAAGATAAAATCCCAGTGCAGTCCTATCAGAATGCCTAGAATAAAATGAATAATACAAGCTGACAATAATAGATGCTGATAATAATTTGGAACATTTTAAGCCATGACAAGGAAATGCTAAGTAATGTGGCTGCTGCTGATAGTTTCACAGCTTCTATAAAAGTAAGCATGTAATTACCATATGAGCAAGCAACCTCAGTATTTACTTTGAAAGTTGGTCTTTTGGTTTTTTTTTTTTTTTTTTTTTTTTTTTGCTTAGTCATTTTTTATTGGATATTTTATTTATTTACATTTCAAATGTTATCCCCTTTCCCAATTTCCTCCAACAGCCTCCCACTCTTGCCTCCCTAACCTCGAATTCCACTGCATTGGGGCACTGAGATTTCACAGAACCTAGGGACTCTTCTCCCATTGATGCCTGAAAAGACCATCCTCTGCTACATATACAGCTGGAGCCATGGGTCCCTCCATGTGTACTCCTAGGTTGGTGGTTTAGATTGTGGGAGCTCTGTTTGGTTGATATTCTTCTTCCTATGGGGTTGCAAACCCCTTCAGCTCCTTTAGTCCTTTCTCTAACTCCTCTACTGGGGACCCTATGATCAGTTCAATGGTTGGCTGAGAGCATCTGCCTCTGTATAAGTCAGACTCTGACAGAGCCTCTCAGGAGATAACTATACCAAGCTCCTGTCAGAATGCATTTCTTGGCATCCACAATAGTTTCTGGGTTTAGTGACTGTATATGGAATGGATCACCAGGTGGGGAAGTCTTTGGATGGCATTTCCTTCAGTCTCTGCTCCACACTTTGTCTCTGCATTTGCTCCCGTAAGTATTTTGTTCCCCTTTCTCAGAACCTAAGCACTTACACTTTAATCTTCCTTCTTCTTTAGCTTCATGTGGTCTGTAAATTTTATCTTGAGTATTCCAAGGTTTGGAGCTAATATCTACTTATCAGTGAGTGTATACCATGTGTGTTCTTTTGTGATTGGGTTACCTCACACAGAATATTTTCTAGTTCCATCTATTTTGCCTAAGAATTTCATAAATTCATCATTTTAATAGCTGAGTAGTACTCCATTGTGTACATGTACCATATTATCTGTATCTGTTCCTCTGTTGAAGGACATCTGGGTTCTTTCCAGGTTTTGACTATTATCAATAAGACTGCTATGAACATAGTGGAGCATGTGTCCTAACTACGTGTTGGAGTGTCTTTTTGGAATATACTCAGGAATGATATAGCTGGGTCCTCAGGTAATACTATGCCCAGTTTCCTGAGGAACTACTACACTAATTTCCAGAGTGATTGTACCAGCTTACAATCCCACCAGCAATGGAGGAGTGTTCCTCTTTCTCCACATCCTCACTAGCACCTGCTGTCACCTGAGTTTTGAGCTTAGCCATTCTGACTGGTATGGGGTGGAATCTCAGGGTTGTTTTCATTTGCATTTCCCTGATGACTATAAATGTTGAATATTTCTTTCAATGCTTCTCAACCACTCAAGTTTCCTCAGTTGAAATTCTCTGTTTACCTCTGTACCCCATTTTTAATTGGGTTATTTGATTTTTTGGAGTCTAATTTCTTGAGTTTTTGTATATATTGGATATACCCCACTGTCGGTTGTAGGATTGGTAAAGATCTTTTCCCAAACTGTTGGTTGCCATTTTGTCCTATTGGCAGTGTCCTTTATTACAGAAGATTGGCAGTTTTATGAGATCCCATTTGTTGATTCTTGATCTTAAAGCACAAGCCTTTGGTGTTCTGTTCAGGAACTTTTCCCCTGTACCCATGTATTCGAGGCTCTTCCCCACTTTCTCTTCTATTAGTTTCAGTGCTTCTGGTTTTATATGGAGGTCCTTGATCCAGTTGGCCTTGAGCTTTATACAAGGAGATAAGAATGGATAAATTTGCACTGTTCTGCATGCCAACTGCCAGTTGAACCAGCAGCATTTTTTGAAAATGCTGTCTTTTTTTCCACTGGATGGTTTTAGCTCCTTTGTCAAAGATCAAGTGACCATAGGTGTGTAAGTTCATTTCTGGGTCTTCAATTCTATTCCATCAATCTTCCTGCCTTTCATTGTACTAATATCATGCAGATTTTAGTCACAATACAACTTGAGTTCAGGGATGGTGATTCTGCCAGAAATTCTTTTATTGTTGAGAATAGTTTTCACTATCCTGGGTTTTTTCCTATTCCAAATGAATTTGCAAATTGCTCTTTCCAAATCTTTGAAGAATTGAGTTTGGAATATTGTTCGGGTTGCATTGAATCTGTAGATCACTTTTGACAAGATGGTCATTTTTATTATATTAATCCTGCCAATCCATGAGGATGGGAGATCTTTCCATCTTCTGAGATGTTCATTAATTTCTTTCTTTAGAGACTTGAAATTCTTGTTATACATATCTTTCACTTCTCAATTAGATTCACATGAAGGTACTTTATATTATTTGTGACTATTGTGAAGATTGTTGTTTTCCTAATTCCTTTCTCAGCCTGTTTATTCGTTGAGTAGAGGAAGTCTCCTGATTTGTTTGAGTTAATTTTATATCCAGCCACTTTGGTAAAGTTGTTTATCAGGTTTAGGAGTTCTCTGGTGGAGTTTTGGAGTCACTTAAGTATACTACCATATATATCTGCAAATAGTGATATTTTTACTTTTTCCTTTCCAATTTGTATCCCTCTGTCCTCCTTTTGTTGTCTAATTGCTCTGCCTATGACTTCGAGTACTATATTGAATAGGTAGCCTTGAGTATAGAGTATAGGCAGCCTTGTCTAATCCCCGATTTTAGTTGGATTACTTAAAGTTTCTCTCCATTTAGTTTAATGTTGGCTATTGATTTGCTGTATATTGCTTTTACTATGCTTATGTATGGGCCTTGAATTCCTGATCTTAGCAAGACTTTTAACTTGAATGGGTGTTGAATTTTGTCAAATGCTTTCTCAGCATCTAATGAGATGATCATGTGGATTTTTTCTTTGAGTTTGTTTATATAATGAATTACATTGATATATTTCCAATTATTGAAACATCCCTGAATCCCTAGGATAAAGCCTACTTGATCAAGATGGACAATTGTTTTGATGTGTTCTTGGATTCAGTTTGCAAGAATTTTGTTTAGTATTTCTGCATCGATATTCATAAGGGGAAATTGTTCTGAAGTTCTCTTTCTTTGTTGAGTTTTTGTGTTGTTTAGATATAAACATAATTGGGGCATCATAGAATGAATTGGTTACTGTTCCTTCTATTTTTATTTTGTGGAATAGTTTTAAGAGAATTGGAATTAGGTCTTCTTTGAAGGTCTGATAGAATTTATACTAAAACCATCTGGTCCTGTTCTTTTTCTAGTTGGGAGACTTTTAATGCCTACTGCTATTTCTTTAGGCGTTAGATGGCTTATCTGATCCTGATTTAACTTTGGTACCTGGTATCTGTCTAGAAAATTATCCATTTCATCTAGATTTTCCAGTTTTCTTGACTACAAGCTTTTGAAGTAGGATCTGATCATTTTTCAAATTTCCTCAGTTCCTGTTGTTATGCCTTCCTTTTCAGTTCTGATTTTAGCAATTTGGATACTGTCTCTCTGTCCTGTGGTTAATCTGCCTAAGGGTTTAACTATCTTGTTGATTTTCTCAAAGAACTAGTTCCTGGTTTTGTTGGTTCTTTGTATACTTTTTTTTTCTACTTGGTTGATTTCAGCCCTGAGTTTGATTATTTCCTGCCATCTACTTCTTTTGGGTGTGTTTGCTTCTTTTTGTTCTAGAACTTTCAGGTGTACTGTCAAGCTACTAGTGTATGTTCTCCCCAGTTACTTTGACTAGGCACTTAGAGCTATGAGTTTTCCTCCTACCACTGCTTTCATTGTGTCCCATAAGTTTGAGTCTGATGTGCCTTCATTTTCATTAAATTCTAAATAGCCTTTAATTTCTTTATTTCTTCCTTGACCAAGTTATCATTGACTAGAGTACTGCTCAGTTTCCATGGGTATGTGGGCTTTCTGTTGTTTTTGTTGTTATTGAAGACCAGCCTTAATCTATAGTGATCTGATAGGATGCATGGGACTATGTCAATCTTCTTTTATCTGTTTAGGCCTGTTTTGTTACCACTTATATGGTCAGTTTTGGAGAAGGTACCATAAGGTGCTGAAAAGAAGGTATATTCTTTTGTTTTAGGATAAATTATTCTACAGATATATGTTATATACATTTGGTTCATAACTTCTGTTAGTTTCAATGTTTCTTTCTTTAGTTTCTGTTTCCATGAGCTGTCCATTTCAGAGGCTGGGGTGTTGAAGTCTCCCAATATTATTGTGTGGGGTGTGATGTGTGCTTTGAGCTTTAGTAAAGTTTCTTTTATTGAATGTGGATGCCCTTGCATTTGGAGAATTGATGTTCAGAACTGAGAGTTCATCTTGTTAGATTTTTCCTTTGATGAGTATGTAGTGTCTTTTCTTATACTTTCTGGTGACTTTTAGTTGGAAGTCAATTTTATTTGATATTAGAATTGCTATTCCAACTTGTTTCTTGGGACCATATGCTTAGAAAATTGTTTTCCAGCCTTTTAATCTATGGTAGTGTCTGTCTTTGTCACTGAGGTGTGTTTCCTCTATGCAGCAAAATGTTGGGTCCTGTTTACATATCCAGTCTGTTGGTTTTTTTTATTGGAGAATTGAGTCCATTGATGTTAAGAGATAGTAAGGAAAAGTGATTGTTAATTCCTGTTATTTTTGTTATTAGATATGAAAGTATGTCTGTGTGGCTATCTTCTTTTGTGTTTGTTGGAAGAAGATTAATTTCTTGCTCTTTCAAGGGTGTAGTTTGCTTCCTTGTGTTGGAGTTTTTCATGCATTATCCTTTGTAATGCTATATTTGTAGAGAGATATTGTATAAATTTGTTTTTGTCATGGAATATCTTGGTTTCTTCATCTATGGTAATTGAGAGTTTTGTTGGGCATAGTAGCCTGGGCTGGCTTTTGTGTTCTCTTAGGTCTGCATGACATCTATCCAGGATCTTCTGGCTTTTATAGTCTCTGGTGAGAAATCTGGTGTAATTCTGACAGGTCTGCTTTATATGTTACTTGACCTTTTTCCCTTACAGCTTTTAATATTTTTTCTTTGTTTTGTGCATTTGATGATTTTATTACTATATGACAGGAGGATTTTCTTTTCTATTCTAGTCTATATGGAGTTCTGTAGGCTTCTTGTATGTTTATGGGCATCCCTTTCTTTAGGTTGGGGAAGTTTTCTTCTATAATTTTGTTGAAGATATTTACTAGTCCTTTAAGTTGAGATTCTTTGCTCTCTTCTATACTTACTATGCTTAGGTTTGGTCTTCTCATTGTGTCCTGGATTTCCTGGATGTTTTGGGTTAGGAACTTTTTATATTTTGCATTTTCTTTGACTGTTGTATCAATGTTTTCTATGGTATCTTCTGCACTTGAGATTCTCTCTTTTATTTCTTGTATTCTGTTGGTGATGCTTGCATCTATGTCTCCTGATCTCTTTCTTAGGATTTCTATGTTCAGTACAGTCTCCCTTTGTGATTTCTTTATTGTTTCTATTTCCATTTTTCAGATCCTGGATGGTTTTGTTCATTTTCTTCACCTCTTTGATTGTATTTTCCTATAATTCTTCAAGGGATTTTTGTGTTTTTTCTTTCAGGGCTTCTAGCTGTTTACCTGTGTTCTCTGTATTTCTTCAAGAGAGTTATTTATGTCTTTCTTAAAGTCTTCTATCATCATCATGAGAAATGATTTTAAATTTGAATCTTGCTTTTCCAGTATGATGGGATATCAGGATTTGCTATGGTGGGAGAACTGGGTTTTTATGATGCCATGTAACCTTGGTTTCTGTTGCTTACATTCTTGTGTTTGTCCCTTGCCATTTGGTTATCTCTAGTGCTACCTGCTCTTACTGTCTGACTGAAGCCTGTTCTTCCTGTTATCTTGGTTATGTCAGAACACCTCAGAGTTCAGTTCTCTCAGTGATTCTGTGATTTTTGAGATCCTGGGTATAAGAACTCCTGTGAGTCAAGCTACCTCTGGAATCCTGAAATCCTTGGGTGACCAATTTCCTGACATCCTGTGATCCTATCATCCTACGATACTGGGCATGTTAGAGCACCTGGGAGTTGAGCTTCCTCTGGGTATTGTTGGACTTGGTGCAGAGCTAAAGTCCACGGTCTACTCAGGGAGCTGGCTCAGACTGGAAAGAATCCAATCCACTGGTGGATATAGGGATGTATTCCTGTGTCCCTGGATCCCCTGGGGTCCTGGTAACGCCTGGTGTTGGGGTGCATATTGTAGCCTCCTAACCAATGATCCTGGGCATGTTATAGCTCCTGGGAGTTCGGCTATTAGGTATAGAGCTACCTCCCTTGATCTGCTCAGGACACTGGCTTAAACTTCAAAAACACAATATAAACATAATGAAAGCAAAAGGCTGTCCAAAAATAGACCAACACAGGTGACATGGTAAGTCCTAGTCTCCTACTTTGAGCTCTGTGAAGCTATAGTACAATGATAGAATAGTTTTGCTGGGTGACATGTGGAGGGCTGAGGTGTGAGTACATATTTCCCATTTTCTCTACAGCTCTCAGGGTTCATATTGAGCCTAAAGAGCAACATACGCAATTCATACCTTTGGATGTCCCTCCACTGCTACTTAAATATCTGAATATCTTAAATATTTGGAGGAATTGACTTGTTTGTAATCCTTTTGTGAAAAAAGAGTTCCTTGGTTAAAGTATACATTAAAAAAAAAACAATAAAAGCCTCAGATCAAATGTAACATGAGATTTATCACTTCTAAGCTTACTACACTGTGATGTCGTCTAGACAAAGCATTTTTCTTCTTTTGACTATGTTTATTACAGGCCACTATCTGTATATGTGACTGTTTAAATCTGGAGAAGTGATATTATAGAAAACACTTTCTAAGAAATCAAGAGTTCTAATCTCTAGTGGCTAGAGATTTTATTTCCATTCTTTAAAAACAGGCCAAAAGGAATAATCTGTGTATTAAAATAGCAATAGTTATCATAGAGTCTTCTTGCATTAACACTGCATAATTTATGGGGCATTTGTCATAGCTAATGCATTTCTGTCACATGAAGTAATATTAGAAAGGAATTTTGTAATGAATATTAATGTAAGAATCAGGCATAAGTCAAGCAAATTACAGAGGCAGGTAATGTAGAATTAGCTGCAACTACAAAGTAGCCTCTCATTAGAAATTAAGTTCTTAAGTTCTTATGATAGGCATTCAGATGTAAGGCTCTTAGTCATCAGGAGCCTGCAGAACACTGATAGAGGGGAAGTCAAAGTGTGTTTCTTATATTTTTGGTTGTGAGCCTAGTCTTTAATGCTCCAGCCCTGGAAGTATGTTTCTAATGTTCTAATAATAAATCAAGTGCCTTGGATAATTCAGTCCTACAGAAGGATAGTCACATATCTTGTTTTTTATCCTTGCCCTTCAATAAAATCTTTTGAAGAAGGTTACTCCTTAAAGGAGTCCATATTTCTTAAGCCCAAAGATAGTTTCAGATGCATATGTTCATAGAATAAATTAGCTAAGTAGAGCACTTTGTGTTCATTGAAGCTAAATGCTATATAAGAAAGAGCTCATTAACACATATTACTTGTGTTAATTATACATAATAAATTATGGATCTGATATGAAAGGAAAATTCTCACAAAAGTCACACAAAGCAAAAATGAATTTCTCAGATGACATTCAAGATGAAATCAGGCAGTATATGTATTTCCTGTCTAAATGCTGAGTAGCAAATGGAATTAATTTACAGTTCTAGAATTCACAGTAGCTTACAGTAATGATAATAGTAATTACCAGAGGCCAGCTGTGGCAGGGTCTTATTTTTCTTGTCAGTTCTTCTTGAAGTGGAAAGGAAAGAGTGTCTGTGGAGGGTAAGACTTATGAAATATTAAGACTTATGAGATATTTAGGGTTGCTGTATAATAATTAAAAGTTTACTTATCTAAGACTAATTGACTTTGCTACTGTAGCTGACCTGTCTTCTGAGTTCCTCTCAGGCCACAAATGGCAGTTTCAGGTACTTAGCACTGCATCCTAAAACAGGAAGAGATTAAGTAAAATAGACTTTGTTCTATCTCAGCAGAAACTGCAGAGCTCTAACTTTCAACATGATAGATGAAGTTGCAGGGGAATAAAAGGACACTTTGAAAAGTGAATTTAGCATTTATTTCTGAGCTGTAAAAAGTTTCCCATGGAAGCTCTCTAAGAAAAAGAGGAAAAACAGAATGAATGAAAAAGAGGGACAAGGGAAAATTCTTTCTTGGCGTCTCTTTGTCCTCAGCACTTATACATCTTTCATAATACGTGATCACATGATTAAAAAATTCATCACAAGTTCACACATAAAATCAAATCATAAATTGAATAAGGAGTTTACAATAGTAAATGCTTATATGTATAGTTATTAGGAGTAATTATCTGGCTAAACACTCACTTGTCACAGCACCACATGCCTACAGAGAGTTAAAAACAATAACTGAGTTATTAGTAAAGTTTTGTATAGATAAAGCCAGTCAATATTTTGTCTTCTATCCTAGATCCTATAATAAATCATTAATTCCTTTTTTATGACCTTTGATTGATAGTTTTACAACCTCTTGGAATGTGCTCTGAGTAGTAGAAAGTCTGGCTACTATCTAGAAACAATTAACTGGTGACACAATGGGAGGCCCTCAGAGTTCTCATTGCAGTTTTGATTATTAGAAAAGGACCTAATAGCGGTCTCCCTATAAAAGAGCTTTACAGGATCATCATTAACAACCAAGAAGTCCCTTCCGGTCTGTGCCGGTCTACCTTGGGCGAACTCTGCGGCCAGTACTACAGCCCTGGAGGATGCTCCAACCCTAGGCACCCTACCGCACCCACGATCTTAGGATCAGGGGTGAGGAAAACACAACATCTGTTCCAACACAACCTGGAGTAACTGGGACAAGCAGGATCTAGGGACACAGGAACCCCGTGTGACCAGTGACTCCAGTTCCTTCCAGTTTGTGCCAGTCTACATTGGGCGGGAACTCCCAGCCAGTCCTACAAACCCCAGAGCTTGGTTACACCAGCATCTCAGGTTCACAGAGGCAGCTTGACACACAGGAACTCTGACACACCCAGAATCTCAGGATCATAAGATCCTGGAATTATGGGATCACAGAGACAGCTGGACTCTGAGGAGTTCTGATTCAACCAGGATTACAGTAAGGACAGGCTCCAGTCAAATATATCAAGGGCAGGGAGCACTAGAGATAATCATATGTCGACCACAAGAAACTCAAGAAGAAGGAAGACCAAAGTGTGGATATTTTGTTCCTTCTTAAAAGGGGGAACAAAATACCCATGGAAGAAATTGTAGAGACTAACTATGGAGCAGAGACTGAGGGAAGGACAATCCAGAGACTGCTCCACCTGGGAGTCCTTCCCATATTCAACCATCAAATCCAGACACTATTGTGGATGCTAGCAAGTGCTGCCTGTCAGGAGTCTTATATACTGATGGAGAGGCTCTGAAAGTACCTGACTAATACAGAAGTAGAGGCTCACAGTCATCTATTGGAATATGTACAGGGTCCCCAATGAAGGAGCTAGAAAAGAACTGAAGGAGCTGAAGGGTTTGTTGCCTCTTAGGAGGAAAAATGATATGAACTAACTAGTACCCTCAGAGCTCCCAGGAACTAAAACTCCAACCAAAGAGTACACATGGTGGGACTCACAGCTCCAGCAACATATGTATACCAGAGGATGGTCAAGTTGGTCATCAATGAGAGGAGAGGCCCTTGGCCCAGTGAAGGTTCTATGCCCCAATGTAGGGGAATGCTAGTGCCAGGAAGCAGGATGGGTTGGGGTGGTAAGCAGCAGGAGGGAGGAGGGAACAGGGGTTTGTTTTAGTATTTGTTTTATTTTATTTTATTTTATTTTATTTTATTTTATTTCATTTTTTTCTTTTGGAGGGGAACCTGAGAAAGGAGATATTGTAAATAAAGAAAACATCTAATAAAAAAAAAATCCAGTAAAAAAAAAAAGGAATATAAGCAATAGAAACCAAGGTTACATGGCATCATCAGAATGCAATTTCCCCACCATAGCAAGTCCTGGATACACCATCACAGAGGAAAAGCAAGATTGGAATCTAAAGTCACTTCTCATGACCATGATGGAGGACTTTAAGAAGGAGATAAATAGCTCCTTTAAAGAAATACAGGGGAAAAAAAAAACAGGAAAAAAAAAAGGGAAAAAAAAAAAGAAATACAGGAGAACACAGGTAAAGTGGTAGAAGCCCTTAAAGAGGAAAAACCAAAATCTCTTAAAGAATTATAGGAAAACACAATCAAACAGGCAAAGGAAATGAACAAAAACACCCTACATCTAAAAATAGAAACAATAAAGAAGACAACCCTAGAGTTAGAAAATCTAGGAAAGAAATCAAGAGTCATAGATGCAAGCATCACCAACATAATTCAAGAGATAGAAGAGAGAATCTCAGGTGCAGAAGATATCTTAAAAAACATTAACACAACAGTCAAAGAAAATGAAAAATGAAAAAAGCTCCTAACCCAAAACATCCAGGAAATCCAGGACACAATGAGAAGACAAAGTCTAAGAATAATAGGTATAGAAGAGAACAAAGATTCCTGACTTAAAGTGCCAGTAAGTATCTTGAATAAAATTATTGAGGAAAACTTTCCTAACCTAAAGAAAGAGAAGTTCTTGAACATACAAGAAGCCTACAGAACTCCAAATAGACTGGACCAGAAAAGAAATTCCTCCTGTCACATAATAATCAAAACACCAAATACATTAAATAAAGAATATTAAAAGCAGTAAGGGAAAAAGGTCATGTAACATAAAAAGGCAGACCTATCAGAAATACACCAGACTTCTTACTAGAGACTATGAAAGCCAGAAGATGCTGGATAGATGTCACACAGACCCAAAGAGAACATAAATGCCAGCCCAGACTACTATATACAGCAAAACTCTCAATTACCATAGATGGAGAAACCAAGATATTCTATGACAAAACAAAATTTACACAATATATTTCCACAAATCCAACCCCACAAAGGATAATAAATGGAAAACACCAACACAAGGAGTGAAACTACACCCTAGAAAAAGCAAGAAAGTAATCTTTCAACAAATCCAAAAGAAAATAGGCACACAAACATAATGCCACCTCTAACTAAAAAAATAACAGAGATTAGCAATCACTTTTCCTTAATATCACTTAACATCAACAGACTCAATTCCCCAAGAAAAAGGCATAGACTAACAGACTGGATTTGTAAACAGGACACAGCATTTAGCTGAATACAAGAAACACACCTCAGTGACAAAGATAGACACTACCTCAGTATAAAAGGTTGGAATACAATTCTCCAAGTAAATGGTCCCAAGAAACAAGCTGGAGTAGCCATTGTAATACCAAATTAAATCAACTTTCAGCCAAAAGTTATCAAAAAGAATAAGGAATGACACTTCATACTTGTCAAAGGAAAACTCTACCAAGATGAACTCTCAGTTCCGAACATCAATACTCCAAATGCAAGGGCATCCACATTCATAAAAGAAACTTTATTAAAGCAAAAAGCATACGTCGCACCCCACACAATAATAGTGGAAGACTTTAACACCCCACTCTCTGCAATGGACAGACCATGGAAAGAGACACTAAACAGAAACACAGTGAAACTCACAGAAGTTATGAATCAAATGGATCTAACAGATATTTAAAGAACATTTCATTCTAAAGCAAAAGAACATACTTTCTTCTCAGCACCTCATGGTACCTTCTCCAAAATTGACCATATAATCGACCACAAAACAAGCCTCAACAGATACAAAAAGATTGAAATAATCCCATGCACCCTATCAGATCACAACAGACTTAAGACTCACCTTAAATTCCAACAAAAGCCACAGAAAACACACATACACATGGAAACTGAACAATGCTCTACAATGATAACTTGGTCAAGGAAGAAATAAAGAAAGAAATTAAAAGAGTTTTTAGAATTTAATGAAAATGAAGACATATCATACCAAAACTTATGGGATACAATGAAAGCAGTGGTAAAAGGAAAACTAATAGTTCTAAGTGCCACCACAAAGAAACTGGAGAATGCTTACATTATCAGCTTGACAGCACACCTGAAAGCTCTAGAACAAAAAGAAGCAAATACACCCTAGAGGAGTAGATGGCAGGAAATAATCAAACTCGGGGCTAAAATCAACCAAATAGAAACAAAATAGAACTACAGAAAGAATCAACAAAACCAGGAGCTGGTTCTTTGAGAAAATCAAGAAGATAGATAAATCCTTAGCCAGATTAACCAGAGGACACAGAGACAGTATCCAAATTAAAAAAAAAAATTAGAAATGAAAAGGGAGACATAACAATGGAAACTGTGGAAATTCAAAAAATCATCAGATCCTACTACAATAGTTTATACTCAACTAAATTAGAAAACCTGAATGAAATGGACAATTTTCTAGACATATACAGGGTGATAAAGTTAAATCAGGATCATATAAGTGATCTAAAGAGTCCCCTAACCCCTAAAGAAATAGAAATTGTCATAAATAGTCTCCCAACCAAAAAAAAGTCCAGGACCAGATGGGTTCAATGGAGAGTTCTATCAGACCTTTATAGAAGACCTAATACAAATACTCTTCCAAATATTCCACTAAATAGAAACAGAAGCTGTACTACCCAATTCATTCTATGAAGCCACAGTTATGCTTATACCTAAACCACACAAAGACCAAACCAAGAAAGAGAACTTCAGACCAATCTCCCTTATGAACAATGATGCAAAATAATCTTGCCAACTGAATCCAAGAACACATCAAAACGATTCGTCACCAGAATCAAGTAGGCTTCATCCTAGGGATGCAGGGATGGTTCAATATAAAGAAATCCATCTCTCAAAATACCAAAAAAAAAAAAAA
>JADRCD010188663.1:0-18878 GCA_019843815.1 Montemys delectorum | reverse complement strand
GTGCCCCAAGAGGAGGTCCCAGTGTGCGTGGTTAGGCTTAACGGGGTTTTTAGTGGGTCCCTACACAAGTATAGCGTATTATACCGTGGAGTTCAGGGATGAATCGTCTGGGCCCGAAAGAAATGGAAGGAGGGACAACGGTCTCAGGAGAGGAAGGAGCTGGGATTGAGGGGTGAGTGGGGTTTCCCCAACTAGTCTTGTTCCTTTGACCTCTGTACTCCAGGACCACTAGACAGCAATCAGAGGGCCAGGGCCGTGAATTCTAGAACTTTTCCCACAGACCAGGGACCCTGAAGGGCAGAGAAAATAGGAATGTCGTGGGAAGGTCTGAGGTGGGAGAAGTTAGGCTGAGCTGAGTCCTGGAAGCTTTAGCATCTCTGTTTCTTGCAGCTATGAAAACAAGTATGTGAAGTTTTTCAAGAGTAAACCAGAACTTCCCCCAGGGCTGAGCCCTGAGGCCACCACACCGGTCACCCCATCCAGACCTGAAGGCAGTGAAGCAGGTCTCTCCAAGACAGCCAAACGCAACCTGAAGAGGAAGGAGAAGAGGAGGCAGCAGCAGGAGAAAGACGCAGAGGCCTTGAGCAGGACTCTTGATAAGGTGTCTCTGGGAGACACAGCCCAGACACTTAGTGCTCTCCACCGCCCCCAGGCCACGCCTCTAGCTGCCTCTGATCCATCCGACTCTGCTGCCACCACAGAGAAAGCCAAGAAGATTAAGAACCTGAGGAAGAAGCTTCGACAGGTGGAGGAGCTGCAGCAACGCATCCAGGCCGGGGAGGTCAGCCAGCCCAGCAGAGAACAGCTGGAGAAGCTGGCTCGACGGAGGGTTCTGGAGGAGGAGCTGGAGGACTTGGAGTTGGGCCTGTGAGGCTTCAGGAGTAGGGGAGTGGACTGCAGAACAAACCATGGGGTGCTCTGGGGTCCAGGGAGTGTGGGCCGCAGCAGTCAGGAGGGGCACCCCCATACTGGCTCTCCTCCACCTCCTGTGGCCCGACTCTGTCCAACAGAACCTCGGCTCTCCTTCATCCCTTCCCCTTCTTCTCAGCTCCTGTTTCTGGACTTTCCCCTTCCATCCCAGTGTTCACAATCTGAGTGCCGACCTGAGGTACCTCTGCTGCTGATCTGGGTGTCTTGTTGAAAAAGAAACCCGGGGGGTGGGTGGGAGTCTGTTAGAGATCTGAGGCTGAGGGTACAAGAAGTGCCCACATTTTGGAGCCTTGGTTCCTGTTCAGTGTTTATGAGTTACTTCCCTGGCCATCCCAAACCTCTTTCCCCCCTCCCTTTTTTTTTTTTTTTTTTTTTTTTAAAGAAAGTAAGAATAAATTCAAGTAGACGACATGTGGTCAGGCTTTGGTTCTGTTTTCGACTCTTGTCTTGTCGATGTAGTGAATGGTGCTAGGGATTGAACCCAGGGCCTTGCACACTCTTCTATATCCCTAACCCTTAATATTTTAAAGTTATACGTGCAGCTGGCTGTTGTAGTACACACCTGTGGTAGGACTCTGGAGACAGAGGCAGGATTACCACCATTCCAAGGCCAACCTGGTCTACAGGGTAAGACCATCTCAACAAACAAAGCAGTAGATGGCAAAATTAGACCTCAGTAAACACACGTTCATGCTCAAATCTAGTGAAATCTAGAACAAGATTAATTTGACGTAATGTATGTGTCATTGTGCCACACAGCAGTACATCTGTTGTACCTTCCCCATTGCTTCTGAAGCTAACTGGTTGACTTCAGATGCTGGAGCAGCTTTTGAAAGTTCACGTTGGATGCTGCCTAAGATGATACCAGGGCAAAGTAATGACATGTCAAGATATATCCAGAAGATCTGTGCATCTCTTGTCTGAGCTATGCTGTGCCTTTGTCACCGACAACTGGGAACCATGGTCAGCTCTCAGGAACTCAGAAATCATACCAAAATCAACCTTTCAAATTCTTACCCCGTCCAGCCCTTTTAAAGCTTTTGGATCTTTGAGAATCCTTCCCTTACCATTACCCTGACACTCAAACATTAGCGAAACTACCCATCTCTTGTGTGTTCCACGTGTGTATGCCCATGTCAATGTTTGTGTGCCCATGGTACCACACAAATGTGGAGAAGAGCCCTCATTGGGCTTGGGCTTGCTGATCATGCAAGGCTGACTGGCACGTGAGCCTCAGGGATCCATCTGTGTCTGCCTCCCTAGACCATCTTCCTGAGTCTCCCACCCCTCTTAGGGGTGAACTTGGCCTCTCACTTGTATCTCACTCACTGAGCTGGCCTCCCTACCTGTAATGGTTGTCAAGCACTGCCATGTTTACTTAGCTCACAACCGCCTTCAGTTAGACAATGAGTTCCTCAAGACAGGATCTCTGTATAACCTTGACTGGCTTGGAACTGGAATTCACTGTGTAGATCAGGTAGTCATCCTCCTGCCTCTGCTTCCCCAGTGCTGGGCTTACAGGTGTGGGCTACTACTGGATTTCTAGAGCCTAACAGTTAAATAAGGCTTGGAACCATGCATGGAAAAGAACATGGTTAATAATACATACTTAGTCTGGGAACAGTAAGAGACAAAGCCTGAGTTCCTTGTTGTAGGAACCTGACAATTACTATACATGTAGTCTCCACTGTTATGATAAACATTCATACATCATACAGTTCCCGAAGGGCAGGAGGGATTAAAATTAGATGTCAGAGTGTTTACCTAGTATGGACAGAGTCCTGGGTGTAATTCCCAGAACCACATAAAGCAGCAAGATAGCACGAGTCTGCAGTCCCAGCACGCTGAGAGTAGAGGCAGGAGAATCTAAATAAAGTTAAGGACAATGCCTGAGTCCTCACTGCTAATGTGAGACAAAATTTGGAGTGAATAAAGCACCCTCAGGCAACACCTTCACCAGGACTCTTGGGTGTAGTGTGTAGGATACTTTTATGTCAACTTGACACAAAGTCATGAGGGACTGTCAAAAAAAATGCCTCTAAAAGTAAAGGTGGTTGGCAGGCCTGAAGGACATTTTCTTAATGGGCAGTGCCATCCCTGGGCTGGTGGTCCTGGGTTCTATCAGAAAGCAGGCTGAGCCAGCTACAAGGAACACGCCAGTAAGCAGCACCCTCCATGGCCTTTGAGTCAGCCTTTGCCTCTAAGTCCCTGCCCTGTGTGAGTTTCTGTTCTGACCTCCTTCAATGAGGGTCAGTGCTGCAGAAGCACCAAATAAACCCTCTCCTCCTCAACTTTTTTTTTTTTTTTTTTTTTGGTTTTTCAAGTTAGGGTTTCTCTGTGTACCCCTGGCTGTCCTGGAGCTCACTCTGTGGACCAGGCTGGCCTCGAACTCAGAAATCCGCCTGCCTCTGCTTCTCACGAGCTGTGATTAAAGGCGTGTGCCACCACCACCGGCCCTCCCCAATTTTCTTTGGTGGTGTTTCATCTCAGTAATAGAAACCGTTAAGACACTGCCTATAACATTGAAAAATTAAATAACAAATAAAGGCTATCCCCAGCTGCCTTAGATCCTGACTCAAAATCAAACTTTTTGTTGTGTTTTGTTTTGTTTTTCAAGGCAGGCTTTCTTTCTGTAGCCTTGGCTGGCCTGGAACTCACAGAGATCCACCAGCACATTCCAAGTGCTCAAAGGCATGTACCACCACCCCTTGGCTGAAATGAATAATTTTTTAAGGATTTATTTTTATGCTTATATGTCTATGTGAATGAATGCCATCTGAACCGAGGTCAGGTACCTGTGGATTCCAGAAGTGGGTGTAGGATTCCATGGAATTGGAGTTACAGGGAGTTATGAGCTGTCTGAAGTGGGTCCTGGTAACTGAATTTAGGACCACTACAAGACCAGTGTGCTCTTAATTTCTGAGTCATTTATCTAGCCCTTGTAAAAATCCTTTATTAAAACCAGATAGAAGCCGGTGTGGTGTAACACACCTTTAATCCCAGTACTCAGGACTCAGAGGCAGACAGATCTTTAGGAGTTTCCCGGCCAGCTAGGGCTGCACATTGGTGGTGCACACCTTTAATCCCAGCACTTGGGAGGCAGAGGCAGGTGGATTTCTGAGTTCAAGGCCAGCCTGGTCTACAGAGTGAGTTCCAGGACAGCCAGGGCTACACAGAGAAACCCTGTCTCCAAAAAACAAAAAACAACAACAACAACAACAAAAACAAACAAAAAAAATAAAGGTAACAGGCATAATTGCTATGTGTTTTAGTTAATTTTCAATTGCCCTGATGAGATTTCATGACCAAGGGGACTTATAGAAGAGTTAATTTGGGGCTTACGGTTTCAGAACGTTAGAGTCCATGATCATCGTGGAGGGGGAGCATGGTAGCAGGAGGCTGGCAAGGGCCTGAGTGCTGGGAGTAAAACTTGGTGCCATTGTGCCCAGGCCCTCAGATTAGATCTTACTATGTCACCTAAAGTGGGCTCAAGAATCCCCCTGCATCGTCCCTTAGTGTTAGGATTATAGGCATGCACGACCAGCAAGGGTGGCATTTTGGTGACTAACATCTCATGAAAGTCTGACAGCGAGGACCTGGCCTGCATTTGCAGGTCTCAATGTGACGGGTCTGTGGCCAGCTTGCTTTCAGTTTGCAGGGTCTGTTGCCTTCCACAGAACATGTGCATGTAAGGCAAGAGTCTTCAAAACGTGGCCCATGAAACTGGTAGGTAAATTTAGAGCCTACCACCCTGAAATATGCCACTTTAACATATTGGTTATTTTAAGTTGAATAATTTAGCTGGTCTTTGCTACATTGTGGGGGTCTTCTTTTTCCCCACCCTTTATTTCCCCCGTTCCCATTTCATCCCTATCACTACACAGGGGAGAAAGGATAGAGAGGGGAGAGAGAAAGAGAGAATAGAGATCTTTGAATCTAATTTCTGTTTTGTTTCTTCTTTAAGTATGACTACTAGCACCCCTGAGTGACCAACAACCACCCACCCTGGCTCTCAGGGTCCCAGCATTTACATACCCCCCGAAAGTTCCCAAAAAACCAAACAGAAACTATTACAGCTGGTAAAACCATGCTTCTGCTAGAGCATGAGACAAATCAGTCAGCCGCTGTGACACAGCCCCAAATCCTCACTTCTTAATCAGAGTTCCTATTAGTGCAACAAAACAATGTTACTT
Source organism: Montemys delectorum (assembly GCA_019843815.1). Taxonomy (NCBI): domain Eukaryota; kingdom Metazoa; phylum Chordata; class Mammalia; order Rodentia; family Muridae; genus Montemys; species Montemys delectorum. The sequence continues at coordinate 13,755 of JADRCD010188663.1, read as the reverse complement.
GGCTTCTCCAAAACTGCTGGGGTCCCTTGCTGCAACTGGCCTGTGCTTTGACCAACAGCCTGTCACTGGCTCTTCCTGGTGCCAAGCCTCAGTTCTCTACAGTCCTAGGCCTCCAACGGCCACTGAGGCTGCACCTTCACCAGTGACCTCTCCTGGCTCTCACAGGGCCAAGCCTCAGCTGCTCTCCATGACCCCTTCATGCTTTCAAAACAAGTACCACCTGGTAGCCCTTATACATTACCAAGTCCAGCTGCCAACGTGAGTACAACTGTGGCTGCCCCTGTAACACAGCTTCTCTGTGCTCTCAAGAAAACACTTCCCAGAAGATTTCATCTCAGTGATGCCGGTCTCTTCTTAATTGTTCCAGTAAAACAAAGGTTTCTCTTGAGTAGTTCTGGTATTGTGTTAATCACAGCTGATTCTTCAGCCCCAGTTAACCAGAACCAGAGAATATTTGCAATCAAAATAGCAATGGCCCTGAAAGAGTCTTCAATCTTCCCTCTGAAATGTCACAAGCCAGGCCTCCATTTTCTGCACAGCTCTCAACATTCTTATCTTCCAAGCTCCTACAGAACATTCCCACCATGGTCACAATACTCAATGGCTTTTCTAGCCCAAAAGTTCTAAAGTCCTTCCACAAATCCTCCCCAAAACATGGTCAGGTCTGTACACAGCAATGCCTCACTAGACTGGTACCAATTTGTCTCAGGGTGTCCACTGCTGCGACAAAACTCCATGACCAAAAAGCAAGTTGGGGAAGAAAGGGTTTATTTGGCTTACACTTGCAAATCATAGTCCATAATTGTGGGAAATCAGGACAGGAACTCAAGCAGGACTGGAACCTGGAGGCTGGAGCCGATGTAGAGGCCACGGAGGAATGCTGCTTACTGGCTTGCTTCCCAAGGCTTGCTCAGCCTGCTTAGACAACCCAGGACCACCAGCCCAGGGATGGACAGCCTACAATGTGCTGGGCTTTCCCCTATTGATCACTAATTGAGATACAGCTGGGCCTCATTTCTTTAACTGAGGCTCCTTCCTCTGTGACGACTCCAGCTTGTGTCAAGTTGACACACAAAGCCAGCCAGGACACCACACCTAGGATTCAAACAAAAACACATCCTTATAAGATTTCTGGATTGTTGTTTTGTTTGTTTGATTTTGGGGTTTTGTTTTGTTTTGTTTTGTTTTCGAGACAGGGTTTCTCTGTGTAGCCCTGGCTGTCCTGGAACTCACTCTGTAGACCAGGCTGGCCTTGAATTCAGAAATCCGTCTGCCCCTCCCTCCCAAGTGCTGGGATTAAAGACATGTGCCACTGCTGCCCGGCATTCTGTGTTTTTTTAAAGAAACTAAAACTCCAGAATTCTCTCTATGGAAGAAATACAATACTGGTGCTCTTTGTTTCTTCCTTCTTCCTGAAAGATCACAAGGCAGACTGCAAAGGTGCCTCCTCACCAGGGGGAAGGGGAGGGACCGAGGCTCAGAGAACTCTACCACAAGCAACCCCTATGATCGAGGTGTGGTGGTCCAAGCCTGTCCTCCCAGCAGCACTTGGGAGATGGATCCTGGAGGACTGGCAGTTCAAGTCATCCTTGGTCAAAAGGTAAGTTTGAGGCAGGTTTGGGTGGTGTGAGACTCAAAAAACAACCCCCAAAGGAAAGTTCCTCTGTCCACATTTCCACAGCTGCCCAATCTCTCCTCCCTGTCACACCTTCCTAGTTGGCTTAACCTGGGGTCTAAGCTCTCAGCTCTTGCTGCTTCCTTGTCTTGTCATCACCCTCCTGAAGGTGCTCCCTGCACACATAGAAACACCCCGTCACAACCGGTGTGCTTTCACCTGCCATTCTAATGCTAATTCGGTCTTCAGACTCAGTCAGAGTGTGAGGGAGTTAGTTGTTCTACCTTGCTTTCTGTGGCTATGATAAAAACTAACTACAACTAATTTGTAGAAAGGGTTGTTGTTTTTTTCCCCCATTTGGTCTATAGCTGATGAAGCAAGCCAAGGTAGGCACTCAAGGCCACAGAGGTTTTGGGCATGGTAGCCCACGCCTTTCATCACAGCACTTGGGAGGCAGAGAAAGAAGGATTTCTGTGAGTTCAGATTCAGTTTTGTTTATGGAGTGAGTCCCAGACCATCCAAAGCTACATAAAGAGACCGAGTCTCCGATAAAAAAAAAAAACCAAACAACTCCAGAATCCCACCACCAACAGAAACAAGGACAGGATTGCTCACTGGCTGTTCCCTGCTTCTGTTCAGCTAGCTTTCTTATGCAACCTAGGACCACCTAGGACAGTGGTTCTCATCCTTCCTAACGCTGTGACTCTTTAATACAGCCCTTCATGTAGTGGTAATCCCCAATCATAAAATTATTTTGTTGCTACTTCATAACTAATTTTGCTACTGTCATGAAGTATAATATAAATCTCTGGTTTTTTTGTTTGTTTTTGTTTTTCGTTTTTTGTTTTTTTGTTTTTTTGTTTTTTTTGTTTTTTTTTTTTTTTGAGACAGGGTTTCTCTGTGTAGCCCTGGCTGTCCTGGAACTCACTCTGTAGACCAGGCTGGTCTCGAACTCAGAAATCCACCTGCCTCTGCCTCCCAAGTGCTGGGATTAAAGGCGTGTGCCACCACCGCCCAGCAATCTCTGTTTTTTAAAAATTATTTATGCATCTTATATTGGGCTCTATCTGCGTGTACACCTGCATGCATGCCAGAAGAGGGCATCAGAACCTATTAGAGACGGTTGTGAGCCACCATGGAATTGAACTCAGGACCTCTGGAAGAGCACCCAGTGCTTTTAGCCACTAGCCATCTCTCCAACCTCATATCTGTGTTTTCCAATGGTCTTAGGTGACCCCTGTGAAAGGTTCTTTAAACCTCCAAGGAGTCATGACCCACAGATTGAGAACAAATGGTCTAGGACCTCCTCCAATTATCTCAGAAAAATGCCCCACAGACATACCCATATGCTAATCTGAGGCAGGCAGTCCCTCAACTGGTCCCTCTTCCCATCAATGACCAAGAATATCCATCATACTGATAAAGGAGAAACTTATTCCCCCCCCCCCCGCCCCCAATCAGTTGAGAAAGTCAAACCAGTATCTCATTGCCGAGAGGTTTCTCATCCTGCCTCGTGTGTAGCTGCCCTCTTATGTAGAGTCACATGGCTTTTCCTGAGCTTATCGTCCTGGAAAGAATACCCTTTGATAATGGCACAAATCCTACTGAAGTTCCCTGTCTCATGACCTTATTTAAATCTAATTATTGCCTTAAGGTCTTGTTTCCAAATGCCATCACAGTAAGAGCATAATTCAGCCCATATGTCTCTCTGTGAGTGTGCGCAATAAGTAATGTATGCACATGTGTACCATAAATAAAGTATGTGTGATCGGTAGGATAGGCAGTGTGTGTGTGTGTGTGTGTGTGTGTGTGTGTGTGTGTGTGTGTGTGAGTTTGAAGGCCACTGTTATAACCAATAATGAGGGGATAAAGCATCACTCATTTTCCCTGGCTCCTACTCACTTGCTTTCCCAAAGGTTGCTTATGAAACAGCATGTTAGCTTCCAGCTTCCTTTGCTATTCTGAGGCTGTGTTACTGTTTGACACTCTTCCTCGCTTGTGGTCTCCCCACCCCGCCCCTTTTTATGTAGGTAGCAAAGATCTAGGAATTTGGAAGTGAGCTGTTTTAGGACTGATCATTTTAGCATCAGCCTGCATTGGGGTTTGCTGTCCACAAGGTGGTACCCAGAGGCCAGTGGTATGGAACTTTTCCTCTGCTTGTTTTCAAAGCAACAGATAGATTTACTTTTTTCCTCTTACAGAAACTTCTATAACCTACATTTGTTTTGTGTGTGTGTGTGTGTGTGTGTGTGTGTGTGTGTGTGTGAATATCACTGAGAGGACATCCTGTGGAGTCAGTTCTCTCTTCTGCCAGTCCAGGGGATTGAATTCAGGTTGTCAAGCTTGGCCAAAAGCAACTTTACTGGCTGTCAGATCTTACTAGCCCTCTCTTTGGGGTTTCTGAGATGGGATGCCATGTAGCAAAGGCTATTGTAAAAAGTTTCAATGTATAACTGAGGATGGCCTTAAACTACTGATCCTCTTGTATGCTTTGATTATAAGTAGACTCATGGGGATGAGCGGTTGAGAGCACTGACTGCTCTTCCAAAGATTCTGAGTTCAGTTCCCAGCAACCACATGGTGGCTCACAACCGTCTGTAATGAGATCTGATGCCCTCTTCTGGTGTGTCTGAAGACAGCTACAGTGTACTTATGTATACTAAATAAATAAATATTAAAAAAAAAGCCGGGCGGTGGTGGCACGCCTTTAATCCCAACACTTTGGGAGGCAGAGGCAGGCAGATTTCTGAGTTCGAGGCAGCTTGGTCTACAGAGTGAGTTCCAGGACAGCCAGGGTTACACAGAGAAACCCTGTCTCGAAAAAACCAAAACAAACAAACAAAAAAGTAAACTCATTACACTGGGTAATCGTTTTTATTCAGTCTCCCCAGTACTTAAGGAAATAAGTACTTAAGTACTTATCTACACCTCTCTTCTCTCTTCAAAATTAACCCAAGTACACATATCAAGAATAGAGAGTCTGTTATTATGAGTGATAACACAGGCCTTTAATCCCAGGACTCTGGAGACAGAGGCAGGTGATCTCAGTTTCAGGCCAGCCAGGGCGACACTTTCTCTCTCAAAGAGAGAGTGGTGGGAATCCGGGCTGGGGATATGGTCAGTTGCGACACTAAAGAACTTTGAAATCTGGGCGGTGGTGGCACACGCCTTTAATCCCATCACTTGGGAGGCAGAGGCAGGCAGATTTCTGAGTTCGAGGCCAGCCTGGTCTACAGAGTGAGTTCCAGGACAGCCAGGGCTACACAGAAAAACCCTGTCTCAAAAAACCAAAAAACAAAACAAAACAAAACAAAACAAAACAAAACAAAAAAAAACAAAGGAAAAAAAAAACAAAAAACAAACAAAAAAACAAAACAAAAGAAAAAAAATATTTGAAATCGTTTTAAAAAATTCTCTATTTGGAAACAGTCTTTTTTCTCTATCTTGTTTTTCATATTTTTTGTAGAGAGCTGTCCGAATCACACCCTAAAGATGGCGCCGGCTTCTGCTCCTTGCTGGAGCGCTAGAGTGATAAACAACTCCTTATTTGGCTGTGCTTGTTTGCCTGGCTTGCTTCCGTGTTTGGCAACCTATCTGCATGCACCACGTGGCCTACTGAGATAGGCTCAGGATATAGAGCATTTAAGGGCCTGGGGGATTGCTCTCGGGGGGCGGGGGCGGGGGCGGGGGCGGGGGGGGGAGAAAGTCGGAAGTCAGAAGATTGTATTAAGTTCCTGAATAAACTGCTTGAAGAAGAGCTCGTGAGTCGCATCTTTCTTGCTGGTCGAGGTGGAAGCGACAAGTGGTGGCCCGTATGGAGAACCTCTCCCTGAGACAAGCTCAGAACTTCTTGCAGTCAGGGCAGCCGGCTGGTAAGCTCCAGGTAAGTTAGAACTCAGTCCCCTGTAAAGGTTAGGGGAAGCACTCCCGAGTTGAGGAGTGGTAAAGTCCTGCGGAAAAGCAGGCTATAAAGACTCCGGTGCGGAGCAAGTATCAAAAGTATGGGTGCTAGTGAATCTCCAGTTTTTTGGCTCTTCAGGAGCTACTATTTTTAAAAAATCTGAAACTTAAGAAAAGTACTTTAGAGAGGTTCCTCGAGGAGTGTGAGACTGCAGCCCCATGGTTTACAGTGTCTGGCAATTTAACTGTCTCCTGCTGGGATATGTTAGGAAAAGATCTAGATTTGGCATGGGAGCAGGGGATGCTTAAGAGCAGTGTTAGACCAGTATGGAAGCTAATCAGGGGGTGTCTAGAAGATCAAAGGTGCTGTGAAGCAGTAGAGGAAGGACAGGCAGCATTAGAGCAGATAAAAGAGGAGTGATCGGTAGACACGGAGTGGTCAGATACAGATGAAGAGTTGGAAAACCCTAATTAAAGAATTAGAAAAGAGTACTGTGAAAGAAAAATGGAAAAGGAAAGTGCTCCGCTAGATATGGGGCCCACTATCAACCCTCCATCTGCTCCTCCTCCTTATAACCCTGTAGAAGGTGGCGCTTCTGGTAGGTCCTTTTGCCCTGAAGTGTGGCGGACAGTTAGAACTGAATTGTCACTTGCTTGTCCAGTTTTTCAAGATGCACAGGGTCAGCGTTATCATAAGCCCTTGGATTTTAAGATTATAAAGTCCTTCGCTGAGTCTGTCTATAATTAATCACAGCCTCTTTCACTTTAGCACAAGTGGAAGCACTTAACAGGCACTGCATGACTCTAAGTGATTGGAGTGGACTCGCTCGCACTTGTCTATCTCTGGGGCAGTATCTAGACTGGAAGGCTTTCTTGATAGAGTTTGCCAATGAACAAGCTGATGCAAATCGCGCAGCTGGCAATCAGGCTTGGGATAGAGATATGCTCTTGGGTCAGGGGCGCTTTGCTAATCAACAAACAGGCTATCCATTACAAGTTTTTGAACAAGTCAGTCAGATTGCCATAAAGGCATGGAAGTCTTTGCCCAATAAGGGAGAAGTGAGTGGTAACTTGACTAAGATCTTACAAGGACCAATGGAACCCTTTTCTGATTTTGTGGCTAGGCTAGTTGAGGCTGCGGGGAGGATATTCAGGGATCCAGATGCAGCTATGCCCTTGGTAAAGCAATTAGTCTATGAGCAGTGCACTAAGGAATGCCGAGCTGCTATAATCCCATATAAACATAAGGGGCTTGAAGCATGGATGAAAGTGTGCAGAGAGTTGGGGGGACCCCTGACCAATGTAGGATTGGCAGCAGCAGTAATGCAGTTGTCTCAGAATAAAAAAGGAAATGTAGCGGCTTGCTTCAAGTGTGGAAGGTTTGGACACCTTAAAAGGCAATGTCCTGAAAGAGGAAGCAGAGGAGAAACGGGAAGTGACCAACGCCCTAAGCGGCCTGGGCTCTGTCTTAGGTGCAGAAAGGGGAACCACTGGGCCAATGAATGCAAATCTGTTAAAGACATTAATGGACAGCCCCTGACTCAAGGATATGGTAGTAGTCGTCCAAAAAATGGGCAGAGTGGCCCATGTCCCCAGGGCCCGCAAATATATGGGGCAGTAGAGAGTCAGAACAAGGAACAAGGAGAGGAGAGATGGCCAACCCTCCGTCATCTGAGGAGCCAAGGAGAACCACTGCAGGCTCCACAGGATTGGACCTCCGCTCTACCACCAGACTCGTATTAACTCCCCAGATGGGGGTCCAACTTATAGAGACAGATTTTAAAGGACCTCTTGAATCAAACACAGTAGGCCTGTTGTTAGGCAGATCATCCTCTGCCCTTAGAGGACTGATTGTTCACCCTGGTGTGATTGACCCTGATTACACTGGAACAATTAAGGTTATGGTTTCTTCCCCAAAAGGCATCACAGCTATTTCTCCAGGAGATAGGATAGCTCAATTGGTAATTCGTCCCAGTCTACATGCTAGATATGCAGCCAAACAGCGTGATAGAGGCACAAAAGGATTTGGCTCGACAGGGACTGATCTCACCTTTTTGTCCTTGGATTTAGACCAAAGGCCAGTACTTGAGTTAGCAATAGAGGGGAAGGCTATTCTTGGTCTGCTAGACACTGGGGCAGATGGAAGCATCATAGCAAGAAAGGACTGGACATCAGGTTGGCCAGTACAGGTGTCTTCACAGACTTTGCAAGGATTGGGTTATGCAAAAGCCCCAGATATGAGTGAAAGACAGTTGAAATGGCGAGATCAGGAGGGGCATTCTGGAGTTAGGCAACCCTATGTGTTGGAGTTACCCATTTTCCTATGGGGAAGAGATCTGTTGAAAGATATGGGGTTTAAATTGAGTAATGAGTTTCCATATTCAAAGTCTGCTCAACAAATGATGCAACACATGGGCTATGTTCCTGGTTTTGGCATAGGGAAACACCTGCAAGGACGTAAGAGTCCGGTTCAGGCTGCCCAGAGAAAAGAAAGACAAGGACTGGGTTTTTCATAGGGGCCACTGAGGGAGGTATACCCATAACGTGGAAGACGGAGGAGCCTGTGTGGGTTCCTCAGTGGCCTCTATCCTCTGAAAAATTGCAGGCTGAATTGGTTTCAGAACAGCTATCTTTAGGACATATAAAACCATCAGTGTCATACACTGGAATACACCCATTTTTGTTATTAAAAAGAAATCAGGGAAATGGAGATTGCTGCATGATTTAAGAGCTATCAATCAACAGATGCAGTTTATGGGCCCTGTTCAATGAGGGCTTCCCTTGCTATCTTTGCTGCCAGTCCAATGGCCCATAATAGTCATTGATATAAAAGACTGTTTCTTTTCCATTCCATTGGCTAAGCAGGATAGTGAGAGATTTGCATTTACCGTGCCATCATGCAATCATGAAGAACCTGACCAGAGATATGAATGGTTTGTACTACCCCAAGGCATGGCCAATAGCCCTACTATGTGCCAACTCTTTGTGGGCAATGCTATAGCTCCCTTGTGGAGACAATATCCGCAATTAAGATGCTTGCATTATATGGACGATTTTTTATTAGCTGGTAAATCTGAGGAAATGCTGAATGCTGCCTATGTTGATCTTGTTAAATTGCTAGAACAACAGAAGCTGTTTATTGCCCCAGAAAAGGTGCAAAAGGGAAAAATAGTTGAGTACTTGGGAGCAAAAATCCAAAGTAATCAAATAGTTCCTCAAAAATTAGAATTGAGAAAGGATGGCCTACAAACCCTAAATGATTTTCAAAAGTTATTAGGAGATGTTAATTGGGTTCGTTGTTATTTAAGTATTCCCAATTATGAGTTGAAGCCATTATATAAAATTTTAGTGGGGGATGCTGCCTTGGATTCCCCCCGAAGTTTAGATCCTGCCACACGGCAAGCGCTGATTAAGGTAGAGGAAGGATTGAAAAATGCCTTCTTGAAGAGATGGGATGAAGGAAAAGATTATTTTATGTATATTGTCCACTTTAAGTCAGCCCACTGGAATATTATGGCAAGATGGTCCACTTTTATGGATATATCCCAAAATTTCACCAGTAAAATCAGTGGAATATTATCCCTCCGCTGTTGCCCATTTGGCTAATAATGGTATTCAACAGTGTTTACAGCATTTTGGTGTTTAGCCAGCTACCATTGTAGTTCCTTATACAGCTCAACAAGTGAAAGTACTTTGCGGCACAGTGGACGAATGGGCTATTTTGCAGTGCGGATTTATGGGAATAATTGATAATCATTATCCTAAACATCCATTGTTGTCCTTTTTTAAAGAACATCCTGTAGTGTTTCCAAAAATAACAGCATCATGTCCTATTAAGGGGTTCCAAATATTTTTACAGATGGATCTAAGACTAGTTGTAGAGCCTATGTAGTTGATCGTGGGAGACCTGTTTTATGCCAATTTAAGCCTGGTTCTCCCCAGATTGTTGAATTGCAAATAGTGGTTGAAGTTTTTAAGGATTATGCCTTTCCCTTTAATTTAATATCTGATTCGGCTTATGTGGTAAATTTAGTGAAAGTTCTTGAAATTGTAGGAGCCATAAAAATAGGAAGTAGTATTTCTGGTTTGATTGAAGAGTTGCAATGTTTCATATGGTTACGTAAAAATCCCTTCTTTATACAGCATATGAGAGCTCATACTGGTTTGCCAGGGCCATTAAGTGAAGGAAACCCTACAGTGGATAAATGTACTAGGCAAGAATTTATCTTTATGAGCTCCATGGAACAGGCTGTGAAATTTCATCAAAATTTTCATGTTAATACAAAACCTTACAACAAAAGTTTCATTTGTCCAGAGCTGACACTCGTGAGGTGATTCTTCAATGCCCCCAATGTGTTATTCATCATCAAATGCCATCTATTGGAGTTAATCCTCGAGGGTTTTGCCCTCTAAAACTATGGCAGATGGATGTTACACATATTTCTGAATTTGGAACATTAAAATATGGGCATGTGTCCATAGATACTTGTTCAGGGATTATTCATGCAACACCCCTAAGTGGAGAAAAAGCAAGGAATGTAATTGGACACTGTTTAGAAGCATGGGCTGCCTGGGGTAAACCCCAGCAATTAAAAACAGATAACGGACCAGCCTATATGGCTCAAACTTTTATATCCTTTTGTAAACAAATGGATGTTTATGTTTCCCATGGTCTACCATATAATCCTCAGAGACAAGGTATTGTGGAACGTGCTGATCACACTCTTAAAGAAATTCTATAAAAACAAAAAGGGGGAATTGGCCAAGGCCATACCCCGAAAGAAAGGATTGCTTTGGCTCTTTTACCCTAAATTTCTTAAATCTAGATGTGGACAGCCTTTCCGCTGCTGATCGTCATCAGAGCAGCGGAGGAATATCAAAAGACTTTGTGAAATGGAAGGATGTGCTTACAGGCATGTGGCATGGGCCTTATTCAGTGCTGGCATGGGCAAGAGGGTCTGTTTGTGTTTTTCCTCAGGATCATTTGGAACCATTGTGGGTGCCAGAATGGCTAGTACGAAAGTGCAACAAAGATATTTACCCTTTTTGCCTATAGCTTGTGTTGGGATGCCAGTAGGTTTCCCTTGGCTGTGGTTACCCATATGCCACGGTGGATTCCTGTTCCTGTAGAAGCCCCCAATGCCATGACTTTGTTTATTACTTAGGCTGCTAATCTCTCTCAACAGTTGTCTCAATATCTTACAGGAATTGGTCTACAGGTTTTGAGGATCTCATGAATCGGCTGAGATTGGCTATCATCAGTGTCAACTCTACGCGAGTGGATGTGGGACTGGCTGATGGATTATCATCTTGGATTGCCTCTGCTGTGAGTCATCTGAAAGAGTGGGTGGGCATGGGTGCTCTTTTAGCCCTATTGCTGATTGTCTGTTTCACTGGTCTCTGGTATTTGTGTAAGATAAGGATTGTTCAGAATCGAAATGCAGCCATGGTGGTTCAGGCATTTACAGCCATTGAGGCAGGGCAGTCCCCCCAGGCATGGCTTGCTGTCATGCAGAAATAACTGTCCATTGACCTCTGGGTTATGGGCTTGTCACGTTCGGGATGCGAGGCTTAGCACTGTACTTGAGGTGTGCTGCCTGCAGCCAGCAACCTCAAGAAGAGCATGTCTGATTGCATACAGGTTGATGCCCCAGAACCTGTCTCTGTGGAAAAGGCATTGGACGGGTCTGGCCCTCCCTGGAAGACATGAAGCCTGAGGAGGGGTAGTACAATGTCCCTTTTTCTATCATCAGAGATCAGACCCCTGTTCTTACTCGTTTCACTGCAAAACAAAAAAGGGGGAATTGTAGAGAGCTGTCTGAACCGCACCCTAAAATTTTTATTTTTTTTTAATTTTTTAATTTTGAAACAAGGCCCCCCTACGTAGTCCTGGTTGGTTCAGAACTTGCTATATAGACTAGGCTGTCTTGGAACCCACAGAGATCCGCTTGCCTCTGCCTCCCAAGTGCTGAATTAAAGGTACACACCTTTATGCCTGGCTCCCACATGCAATTTTTGTTTTGTTTATTTTTTGTCTTGTTTTTCGAGACAGGGTTTCTCTGTGCAGCTCTGGCTGTCCTGGAAAGAATTATATGTTTATTTTATGTATGAGCACTCTGTAGCTGTTTTCAGACACACAGAAGAGAGTATCAGATCCCATTACAGATGGTTGTGAGCCACCATGTAGTTGTTGGGAATTGAACTCAGGACTCTGGAAGAGCAGTGAGAGCTCTCAACCCCTGAGCTGTCTGTCCAGCTCCCCACATTTAACTTTTAAGGAGTAGAAAGGTAGACAGGTGGTGGTGGCCCTTAATCCCAGCATTCAGGAGGCAGAGGCTGGCAGATCTCTTGAGTTTGAGGCCAGCCTAGTCTAGGACAGCTAGAGCTACACAGAGAAACCCTATCTTGAGGAAGAAGAGGAGGAAGAGGCAGAGGAGGAAGAAAGGAAGAAAGGAAGAAAGGAAGAAAGGAAGAAAGGAAGAAAGGAAGGGAACTATTTTGGAAGAGAAAAAAAGACTATCAGGTGTAGAGAGAGGGAACCAGAGGAGGCAGCAGGGGAATACCATGAGTGTATGGAAATGCTATAAAAAAATTACAGTATTTTGTAAAATTAATATCATCTTTTTTGTTTTGGAGACAGGGTTTCTCCGTGTAAGCCTGGCTGTCCTTGAACTCGCTCTGTAGACCAGGCTGGCCTCGAACTCAGAAATCCGCCTGCCTCTGCCTCCCAAGTGCTGGGATTAAAGGCGTGCATCACCACTGCCTGGTGTATCTCAGGATTTTTATTGCTGGGACAAAACACCATGACCAAAAAGCAAGTTGTAAGCAAGGGTTTATTTGGCTTACACTTCCATATAGGTGTTTATCATCAAAGGAAGTCCGGACAGGATCTCAAGCCCAGCAGAAACCTGGAGGCAGGAGCTGATGCAGAAGCCATGGAGGGATACTGTTTACTGGCTTGCTCCCCATTGCTTGTTCAGTCTGCTTTCTTACAGAACCCAGGACAACAAGCCCAGGTATGGAACTACCCACAATAGACAGGGCCTCCTATCAATCAGTAATTAAGAAAGTGCCTTACAGCTTTCTTTTTGCTTTTTCAAGACAGGGTTTCTCTGTGTAGCCCTGGCTGTCCTGGAACTCACTCTGTAGACCAGGCTGGCCTAGAACTCGGAAATCCGCCTGCCTCTGCCTCCCAAAGTGCTGGGATTATAGGCGTGTGTCACCACTGCCCGGCTGCCTTACAGCTTTCTTAATGGAGGCAGTTTCTTAATTATTGATTGATGGGGAAGGGCCTACCTTTGAGGTTCCCTCTTTCATATGTTGATACAAGACTAGCCAGAACATGTAGTAAAAGTATTCCTAGGGGCTGGAGAGATGGCTCAGTAGTTGAGAGCACTGTTTGCTCTTCCAGAGGTCCTGAGTTGGGTTCCCAGCAACTACATGATGGCTCACAACCATCTGTAATGGGATCTGATGCCCTCTACTGGTGTCTGAGGAGAGTAACAGTGTACATAAACTTGTACACACAGACATAAAATCGTGCCTTCCCCCCAGCCTTGAGCGGGCTGAATCAGACCTTGTCTTTGCCCCAGCTGGCTAGTGCATCTAGGGTGGAGTCTTTGACGTAGGTGAAGTCTACTGTCCTGCCACATCTGCAGCTTCCCACAAGGAGCCACTACTTGCTGAGTGGCTGAGCCTGTTTTCCTGACAAAGCAACAAGATCCAGACAAGGAGACAAGATCCTGGCATAGTGGGGGATGGGTTCCCCACTCCCTTTAGAAGCTCAGACTCATAAGTAAATATTGGGGCTTGATCGGAAACTTTGTCTTGGACTCAATCTTCTCTTGCAATTCCCCCATTCAGCCCCAGCTTTCCTTTCAAGAACTCAGTAACCCACTGGCGGCTACATAAAATCAAGAAATAAATCCTTTTTAGGAAATACTTTCAGGCTGGAGAGTTGTCTCAGTGGTTAAGTGTCGTTCGCGCTGGCAGGAAAAACACGGACAGCACGATCCTTCTGCAGCCATTCTTTATTCCATCTTCCAGAGGGCGAACCCCGACACCCCAAAAGCACTGTTTATATATGCCCTGGAGCGGCATGCTCATCTCTGATTGGCTGTTTGCTCAGGAGCACAATACGCCCGGGCTGGCTCGTGCGTGAGTTGGCGCGCTCTGTCCCTAGGCACATGCGCAGTTTATCTGTAAACTTGGGAGAGCACCAGATGTCAACGCCATCTGCT